>JAQOWZ010000030.1:631612-759183 GCA_035578165.1 Stenolophus ochropezus | reverse complement strand
GTTATAACCAATTATAACAAACGTTAAATGTCAGAATTTTTAAATTATACCATATACAATTTCTACAATAATAATACATATTGTGCTTTATATTATAAAGTACGGATACATAGTTTAGTTAATAATAACTTTGTCCATTTTCAAAATTATTGTACTTCAATATTCATACTTTACACTTGTCAAAGTTACTTCGTCACACATTTGGCAACATTGACTTATGTAATTCGAAACGTCAAAATTTTAAATAATTAAATGTGTTACGTTATAAACTTAAAATATTGGTAAAACCTTTGCTCAAAACTATTTTTCATGATACTCTTTTTAAATCTTTAATATCAATGTTCAATTAAAAGATATAATCATTTAAAGTTCATAAACAAATTGTCAAAAGGGACGGATGACGGCGTGATTCTTCACAGTTTTAATTTTTTACACAAAAACTACTAACAGTAAAAATATGAGACACCCAAAAGGCACCAGATCTCATTGGCCCCCACATATTAAAAAAAAACATAACAATCACTTGCATGGTTCAGGCTGTAGGCCTTTACAAAAGTTACTCGATGCTCGTAATGAATCTATAGATAGATATGTAGATATATATTAAATGTAATCGTTTAGTATAGTGATGCTAAAACCATCCATAGTATAGATCCTAAAGCATGAATATGAATGATTTAACAAAAAATTCTATTTCAAGTATAGTTAAATTCTGACGTTGTTTTTGTAAAAAATAATATAAATATTTGCTTCCGCGCCCGAATTTTATAATTCTTCATCATATTTTAGCTAAAAGAAAACATTGCAACAAGAAAATTGCTATTTCAAGTGTGGTAGGTATTCTAGAATCCAGCCCATGTAGCTTCCAAAATACAACGTATTCATTAAAATGACAGCCGAAAATAAGATGTTTATTATCTGATTGGTACCACGTTTTGGTCACTTTTGCATGTCCAATGCTAAAACCATCCATAGTATGGATCCTAAAGCATGAACACGGATGTTTTAATAAAAATATCCGTTTCAAGAATAGGTGAAACCTGACTTTATTTTTGTAAAAAATCATATAAATATTTGCTTCCGCGCCCGAATATTATAATTATTCATCATATTTTAGCCAAAAGAAAATATTTCAAGAAGAAAATTGCTATATCAAGTATGGTAGGTATTCTAGAATCCAGCCCATGTACCTTACAATATACAACGTATTCATTAAAATGACACCCGAAAATTTAATGTTTATTATTTGATTAAAACCACGTTTTGGTCCCTTTTGCATGTCAAATGCTTAAAACCATCCGTAGAATAGTTCCTAAAGCATGAATATGATTGTTTTAACAAAGAAATCCATTTCAAAAATAGGTAAAATGTTACTTTATTTTTGTAAAAATCATATAAATATTTGCTTCCGCGCCGGAATATTATGATTTTTTATTATATTTTAGCTAAAAGAAAAAATTGCAACAAGAAAATTACTATTTCTAATGTGGTAGGTATTCTAGAATCCAGCCCATGTAGCTTACAATATATAACGTATTCATTAAAATGACAGCCGAAAGTTAAATGTTTATTATCTGATTTGTAACACGTTTTGGTCACTTTTGAATGTCCAAAGCAAAACCATCCATAGTATAGATCCTATAGTATGAATAAGAATGTTTTAACAAAGGTATCCATTTCAAGAATAGGTACAATCTGACTTTATTTCTTGTAAAAAATCATATTGTAACAAGTCTAAGTCAGCACATTCTAGTGGCACCAATTATGTAAGTAGGAAATGGATGTAATTCATAAATAGTGTTGTGTAAAGGTAAAACTAATATTTGCTGAGTTAGTACTTGTTCATAGTATATATAGTATAAGGTAATGGTTGTAAAGGCAGACAGAAAGACAGAGAAGTGAAAGAGAAGTAGAGTGGTATAGTCAGTGGTAGACGGCGGTGGTGGACAGAAGTGTCAATGGAGACCAAACCAATTGTAAACCATTATTTATTATATTATTTATATTTTTATACAAATGTGAGTATTCTATTTAATTCAATATCCATCTCCTAATACTTGCTCCGTATCCGGTCTGACAAAGAACCCATTTATATATATTTTGTAATACCTACCCTTTCAAAGGAGAGGGTCATAAACTGGTAGCAGTGGTCCTGTAAGATTGTTACAAGTTGGTAGTAATGAAAGTTATTGAAAGGACGTGCTACAGTTTGATGACGCCGATATCCTTAGAAAGCAGTGTTACAAATTGGTGGCAGCGGTTCGGGAATTCTTGTCAGATTAGAGTAACCTTTCGGGGTTCACTCGCGGAACGACAAGTATTAAGAGTTGGTGGTTTACATCAAAATTTAAAAAAATGCTGTAACGGAAAAGTTAAAATTTAAGAGTTGGAGATTCGCTTATTCATTAAAAAATTTAGTTCAATACGGCCTTCTGTTTACCACGGCCGAACCAAGGTAAGAGATACCACAGTAAAAAAAAAAAATAACAACAAATTAATAATAAAAAAAAAAGTCGGAAACATTGACAGTCTTGAATTGAATTTCATTTTTGAGGAACGGATTAGAAGCAGACGGACATTCAACTTAGCAAGCAGTACAACAGGAAAAATGTTGACAACAGCAAATGTGGAATCAGCAACATATGATATTGCAACAAGGCCACATGAAGTAGTTAACGTAGGTCAGGGAGTTGACGCTACGTAAAGAAAGAAGCTCATGATAGAATAAAGGATCGAGGATCTTAAAGGGTAAAGGAATTACAGTTATTAAGAGAATACGAGAAAGTGTCCCGGGAAGACGATAACAATGGACAAGAGAGACTATTAGAAGAGGAGTCTTATAAGCTTTGTGTAGAAGAATACGAGAATATGCCTCGAAAGGAGGATACCAATGGGCCATAAGGGCTGTTGGAAAATAAGTATTGTAAAGTATACACAAGGTTTAAAAAAGTGAAGGTTTCAAAAAAGAGGGATCAAGGATAAACTACTGTTGAATTGCTTATCTTGGTGGATTAAAGAGCCGTCTGATTCGCCGTCTTCAGAGGAAATGTTGAGGAAGCGTCAAGGAACAATCACGGGCCAGCTCGTCTAGCTGTGAGGTTGTAACCGGGAAGATCAGGGAGCCGCAGCACCGCGAGAGGATTCCGATGAATGCACAGTGCCAGACCATGGGGGACATTCTAGAAGTTCAAAATGGGAGATGGAATCCAGTATAAACGACGAAGAATTTATATTTGTATTATGTAGTAACATTAAGTGTAGGATAAGTTGCTTTTGGAAATTGTGCTCCTTACAGGAAGCAAATTTCTTGAAGGCGGGAGGAATGTAACAAGTCTAAGTCAGCACATTCTAGTGGCACCAATTATGTAAGTAGGAAATGGATGTAATTCATAAATAGTGTTGTGTAAAGGTTAAACTAATATTTGCTGACTTAGTACTTGTTCATAGTATATATAGTATAAGGTAATGGTTGTAAAGGCAGACAGAAAGACAGACAAGTGAAAGAGAAGTAGAGTGGTATAGTCAGTGGTAGACGGCGGTGGTGGACAGAAGTGTCAATGGAGACCAAACCAATTGTAAACCATTATTTATTATATTATTTATATTTTTATACAAATGTGAGTATTCTATTTAATTCTATATCCATCTCCTAATACTTGCTCCGTGTCCGGTCTGACAAAGAACCCATTTATATATATTTTGTAATACCTACCCTTTCAAAGGAGAGGGTCATAAACTGGTAGCAGTGGTCCTGTAAGATTGTTACAAGTTGGTAGCAATGAAAGTTATTGAAAGGACGTGCTACAGTTTGATGGCGCCATGCTCCTTGGAAAGTGGGGTTACAATATGAAAATTTGATTCCGCGCCCGAATTTTATAATTCTTTATCATATTTTAGCTAAAATAAAACATTGCAACAAGAAAATTGCTATTTCAAGTGTGGTAGGTATTTTAGATTCCAGCCCATGTAGCTTACAATATACAACGTATTCATTAAAATGACACCCAAAAATTGAATGTTTATTATTTGATTAGTACCACGTTTTGGTTACTTTTGCATGTCCAATGCTTAAAACCATCCACAGTATAGATCCTAAAGCATTAAAATGAATGTTTTAACAAAAATATCCATTTCAAGAATAGGTAAAATCTGACTTTATTTTTGTAAAAAATCATATAAATATTTGCTTTCGCGCCCGAATTTTATAATTCTTTATCATATTTTAGCTAAAAGAAAACATTGCAACAAGAATATTGCTATATCAAGTGTGGTAGGTATTCTAGAATCTAGCCCATGTAGCTTGCATTATACAACGTATTCATTAAAATGACACCCGAAAATTGAATGTTTATTATCTGATTGGTACCACGTTTTTTGTCACTTTTGCATGTCCAATGCTAAAACCATCCATAGTATAGATCCTAAAGCATGAAAATGAATGGTTTAACAAAAATATCCATTTTAAGAATAGGTAAAATCTGACTTTGTTTTTGTAAAAAATCATATAAATATTTGCTTCCGCGTCCGAATTTAAAAATCTTTTATTATATTTTAGCTAAAAGAAAACATTGCAACAAGAATATTGCTATTTCAAGTGTGGTAGGTATTCTAGAATCTAGCCCATGTAGCTTGCAATATACAACGTATTCATTAAAATCACACTCGAAAATTGTATGTTTATTATCTGATTGGTACCACGTTTTGGTCACTTTTGCATGTCCAATGCAATCCATAGTGTAGATCCTTAAGCATGAATATGAATGATTTAACAAAAATATATATTTCAAGTATACTCGTAGGTAAAATCTGACTTTATTTTTGTAAAAAATCATATAAATATTTGCTTTCGCGCCGGAATATTATTATTCTTCATCATATTTTAGCTAAAAGACAACATTTCAACAAGAAAATTTATATTGTAAGTGTGGTAGGTATTCTAAAATCCAGCTCTTGTAGCATACAATATACAACGTATTCATTAAAATGACACCCAAAAATTTAATGTTTATTATCCGATTGGTACCTCGTTTTGGTCACTTTTGCATATCCAATGCTTAAACCATCCATAGGATAAATCCTAAAGCATGAATATGAATGTTTTAACAAAAATATCCATTTCAAGAATAGGTAAAATTTGACTTTATTTTTGTAAAATATCATATAAATATTTGCTTCCGCGCCCTTATTTTATAATTCTTCATCATATTTAAGCTAAAAGAAAACATTGCAACAAGAAGAGTGCTATTTCAACTGTGGTAGGTATTCTAGAATCCAGCCCATATAGCTTACAATATACAACGTATTCATTAAAATGACACGCGAAAATTGAATGTTTATTATCTGATATGTACCACGTTTTGGTCACTTTTGCAAGTCCAATGCTAAAACCATCCATAGTGTAGATCCTACAGCATGAATATAATTGTTTTAACAAAGATATCCATTTCAAGAATAGACATATTAGACAATCATACAAATATTTGCTTCCGCGTCCGAAATTTATAATTCTTCATCGTATTTTAGCTAAAAGGAAACATTGCCACAAGAAAATTGCTATTTCAAGTGTGGTAGGTATTCTAGAATCCAGCCCATGTAGCTTACAATATACAAAGTATTCATTAAAATGACACCCGAAAATTGTATGTTTATTATCTGATTGGTACCACGTTTTGGTCACTTTTGCATGTCCAATGCTAGAACCATCCATAGTGTAGATCCTTTAGCATGAATATAAATGATTTAACAAAGATATCCATTTCAAGTATAGGTAAAATGTGACTTTATTTTTGTAAAAAATCATATAAATATTTGCTAAGGCGCCGGAATATTATAATTCTTTATCATATTTTAACTAAAAGAAAACATTGCAACAAGAAAATTTCTATTTCAAGTGTGGTAGGTATTCTAAAATCCAGATCATGTAGTTTACAATATACAACGTATTCATTAAAATGACACCCAAAAATTGAATGTTTATTATCTGATTAGTACCACGTTTTGGTCACTTTTGCGTGTCCAATGCTTAAAACCAGCCGTATTATAGATCCTAAAGCATGAATATGAATGTTTTAACAAAAATTTCCATTTTAAGTATAGGAAAAAATCTGACTTTATTTTTGTAAAAAATCATATAAATATTTGCTTCTGCGCCCTAATTTTATAATTCTTCATCATATTTTAGCTAAAAGAAAACATTGTAACAACAAATTTGCTATTTCAAGTGTGGTAGGTATTCTAGAATCAAGCCCATGTAGCTTACAATATACAACGTATTCATAAAGAGTAGGTAAAATCTGACATTATTTTTGGTAAAAATCATACAAATATTTGCTTCCGCGTCCGAAATTTATAATTCTTCATCGTATTTTAGCTAAAAGGAAACATTGCCACAAGAAAATTGCTATTTCATGTGTGGTAGGTGTACTAGAATCCACCCCATGTAGCTTACAATATACAACGTATTCATTAAAATGACACCCAAAATTTGAATGTTTATTATCTGATTTGTACCACGTTTTGGTCACTTTTGCATGTCCAATGTTAAAACCATCTATAGTGTAGATCCTAAAGCATGAATATAATTGTTTTAACAAAGATATCCATATCAAGAATAGGAACAGTCTGACTTTATCTTTGTAAAAAATTCATATAAATATTTGCTTCCGCGCCGGAATTTTATAATTTTTCATCATATTTTAGCTAAAAGGAAACATTGCAACAACAAAATCGCTATTTCAAGTGTGGTAGGTATTCTAGAATCTAGCCCATGTAGCTTACAATATACAAAGTATTCACTAAAATGACACTCGATAGTTATTATCAGATGGGAACCAAGTTTTGATCACTTTTGCATATCCAATGCTAAAACCTTCCATAGTATAAATCCTAAAGCATGAATATGAATGTTTTAACAAAAATATCTATTTCAAGAATAAGTAAAATCTGACTTTATTTTTGTAAAAGTGTGGTAGGTATTCTAAAATCCAGCTCATGTAGCATACAATATGCAACGTATTCATTAAAATGATACCCAAAAATTTAATGTTTATTATCCGATTGGTACCTCGTTTTGGTCACTTTTGCATATCCAATGCTTAAACCATCCATAGGATAAATCCTAAAGCATGAATATGAATGTTTTAACAAAAATATCCATTTCAAGAATAGGTAAAATTTGACTTTATTTTTGTAAAATATCATATAAATATTTGCTTCCGCGCCCTTATTTTATAATTCTTCATCATATTTAAGCTAAAAGAAAACATTGCAACAAGAAGCATGCTATTTCAACTGTGGTAGGTATTCTAGAATCCAGCCCATATAGCTTACAATATACAACGTATTCATTAAAATGACACGCGAAAATTGAATGTTTATTATCTGATATGTACCACGTTTTGGTCACTTTTGCAAGTCCAATGCTAAAACCATCCATAGTGTAGATCCTAAAGCATGAATATAATTGTTTTAACAAAGATATCCATTTCAAGAATAGGTACAATCTGACTTTACTTTTGTAAAAAATCATATAAATATTTGCTTCCGCGCTTGAATTTTATAATTTTTTATCATATTTTAGCTAAAAGAAAACATTGCAACAAGAAAATTGCTATTTCAAGTGTAGTAGGTATTCTAGAATCCAGGCCATGTAGCTTACAATATACAACGTATTTATTAAAATGACACCTGAAAATTGAATGTATATTATCTAGTTGGTACTACGGTTTGGTCACTTTTGCATGTCGAATGCTTAAAACCATCTATACCATAGATCCTAAAACATGAATATGAATGTTTTAAGATAAATATAAATTTCAAGCATAGTTAAAATCTGACTTTATTTTTGTAAAAAATCATATAAATATTTGCTTCCGCGCCCAAATATCATAATTGTTTATCATATTCTAGCAAAAAAAACATTGCAACAAGAAAATTGCTATTTCAAGTGTTGTAGGTATTCTAGAATCAAGCCCATGTAGCTTACAATATACACTTATTCATTAAAATTACACCCGAAAACTGAATGTTTATTATCTGATTGGTACCACGTTTTGGTCACTTTTGCATGTTCAATGCCTAAAACCATACATAGTGTAGATCCTAAAGCATGAATATGAATCTTTTAACAAAAATATCCATTTCAAGAATAAGAAAAATCTGATTATATTTTTGTAAAAAATTATTTAAATATTTGTTTTGGCGCCCAAATTATATAATTTATAATTCTTCATCATATTTTAGCTGAAAGAATACATTGCAGCAAGAAAATTCTTATTTCAAGTGTGGTAGGTATTCCAGAATGCAGCCCATGTAGCTTACAATATGCAACGTATTCATTAAAATGACACCCGAAATTTAAATGTTTATTATCTGATTGGTCCAACGTTTTGGTCACTTATGCATGTTCAATGCTGGACCATCCATAGTATAGATCCTAAAGCATGAATATGAATGTTTTAACAATTTTATCCATTTCAAGAATAGGTAAAATCTGACTTTAGTTTTGTAAAAAATCATATAAATATTTGCTTCTCCGCCCGAATTTTATAATTCTTTATCATATTTTAGCAAAAAGAAAACAATGCTACAACAAAATTGCTATTTCAAGTGTGGTAGGTATTCTAGAATCCAGCCCATGTAGCTTGCAATATACAACGTATTCATTAAAATGACAAACAAAAATTGAATGTTTATTATCTGATTGGTACCACGTTTTGGTCACTTTTGCATGTCCAATGCCTAAAACCATCCATAGTATAGATCCTAAATCATGAATATGAATGTTTTAACAAAAATAACCATTTTAAGAATATGTAAAATCTGACTTTAGTTTTGTAAAAAATCATATAAATATTTGCTTCTCCGCCCGAATTTTATAATTCTTTATCATATTTTAGCAAAAAGAAAATAATGCAACAACAAAATTGCTATTTCAAGTGTGGTAGGTATTCTAGAATTCAGCCCATGTAGCTTGCAATATACAACGTATTCATTAAAATGACAAACAAAAATTGAATGTTTATTATCTGATAGGTACCACGTTTTGGTCACTTTTGCATGTCCAATGCTTAAAAACATCCGTAGTATAGATCCTAAAGCATGAATATGAATGTTTTAACAAAAATATCCATTTCAAGAATAGGAAAAATCAGAATTTATTTTCGAAAAAAATCATATAAATATTTGTTTCCGCGGCCGAATTTCATAAATCTTTATCATATTTTAGCTAAAAAAAAAACATTGCAACAAGAAAATTGCTATTTCAAATGTGGTAGGTATTCTACAATCTAGCCAATGTAGCTTACAATATATCATTATATTTTAGCTAAAATAAAACATTGCAACAAGAAAATTGATATTTCAAGTGTGGTAAGTATTCTAGAATCCAGCCCATGTAGCTTACAATATACAACGTATTCATCAAGAAAAGATAAAATATGACTTTATTTTTGTAAAAAATCATATAAATATTTGCTTTCGCGCCCGAATTTTATAATTTTTCATCATATTTTAGCTAAAAGAAAACATTGCAACAAGAAAATAGCTATTTCAAGTGTGGTAGGTATTCTAAAATCCAGCCCATGTAGCTTACAATATACAAGGTATTCATCAAGAACAGGTAAAATCTGACTTTATATTTGTAAAAAATTATATAAATATTTGCTTCCGCGCCCGAATTTTATAATTCTTCATCATATTTTAGCTAAAAGAAAACATTGCAATAAGAAAATTGCTATTTCAAGTGTGGTAGTTATTCTAGAATCCAGCTCATGTAGCTTACAATATACAACGTATTCATCAAGAATAGGTAAAATTTGACTTTATTCTTGTAAAAAATCATATAAATATTTGCTTTCGCGCCCAAATTTTTTTATTTATCATCAAATTTTAGCTAAAAGAACACATTGCAACAAGAAAATTTCTATTTAAAATGTGGTAGATATTCTAGAATCCAGCTCATGCAGCTTACAATATACAACGTATTCATCAAGAAGAGGTAAAATATGACTTTATTTTTGTAAAAGATCATATAAATATTTGCTTCCGCGCCCGAATTTTATAATTTTTTATTATACTTTAGCTAAAAGCAAACATTGCAACAAGAATATTGCTATTTAAAGTGTGGTAGGTATTCTAGAATCCAGCCCATGTAGCTTACAATATACAAAGTATTCATTAAAATGACACCATAAAATTTAATGTTTATTACCTGATTGGTACCACGTTATGGCCACTTTTGCATGTCCAATGTTAAATTATCAATAGTATAGATACTAAAACATGAATATGAATGTTTTAATAAAAATATCCATTTTAAGAATAGGTAAAATCTGACTTTATTTTTGTAAAAAATCATATAAATATTTGCTTCCGCGCCCGAATTTTATAATTTTTATCATGTTTTAGCTAATAGAAAGCATTGCAACAAGAAAATTGCTATTTCAAATGTGGTAGGTAATCTAGAATCCAGCCCATGTAGCTTACAATATACAACGTATTCATTAAAATGACACTCGAAAATTAAATGTTTATTATCTGATTAGTACCACGTTTTGATCACTTTTGCATGTCCAATGCTAAAACCATCCATAGTATAGATCGTAAAGCATGAATATGAATGTTTTAACAAAAATATCCATTTCAAGAATAGATAAAATCTGATTTTATTTTTGTAAAAAATCATATAAATATTTGCTTCTGCGCTTGAATTTTATAATTTTTATCATGTTTTAGCTAATAGAAAACATTGCAACAAGAAAATTATTAATTCAAATGTGGTAGGTAATCTAGAATCCAGCCCATGTAGCTTACAATATACAACGTATTTATTAAAATGACACACGAAAATTAAAGGTTTATTATCTAATTAGTACTACGTTTTGATCACTTTTGCATGTCCAATGCTAAAACCATCCATAGTATAGATCCTAAAGCGTGAATATGAATGTTTTAACAAAAATATCCATTTCAAGAATAGATAAAATCTGACATTATTTTTGTAAAAAATCATATAAATATTTGCTACTTTGCCGGAATTTTCTAAATCTTCATCATATTTTTGCTAAAAGAAAACATTGCAACAAGAAAATTGCTATTTCAAGTGTGGTAGGTATTCCTAGAATCCAGCCCATGTAGCTTACAATATACAACGTATTCATTAAAAGAACACCCGAAAATTGAATGTTTATTATCTGATTGGTATCACGTTTTGGTCACTTATGCATGTCCAATGCTAAAACCATCTATAGTATAGATCCTAAAGCATGAATATGAATGTTGAACAAAAATATCCATTTTAAGAATAGGTAAAATCTGACTTTATTTTTGTAAAAAATCATATAAATATTTGCTTCTGCGCCCGAATTTTATAAATCTTTATCATATTTTAGCTAAAAGAAAACATGGCAACAAGAATATTGCTATTTAAAGTGTGGTAGGTAGTCTAGAAACCAGCCCATGTAGCTTACAATATACAACATATTCAACAAGAATAGGTAAAATCTGACATTATTTTTGTAAAAAATCATATGAATATTTGCTCCCGCGCCCGAATTTTATTATTCCTCATCATATTTTAGCTAAAAAAAAACATTGCAACAAAAAAATTGCTATTCAAAGTGTGGTAGGTGTTCTAGAATCCAGACCATGTAGCTTACAATATACAACGTATTTGTCAAGAATAGATAAAATCTGACATAATTTTTGTAAAAAATCATATAAATATTTGCTCCCGCGCCCGAATATTATAATTTTAAATCATATTATAGCTAAAAGAAAACATTGCAACAAGAAAATTGCTAATTCAAGTGTGGTAGGTATTCTAGACTCCAGCCGACGTAGCTTACAATATACAACGTATTCATTAAAATGACACCCGAAAATTGAATGTTTATTATCTAAATGCTACCACATTATGGTCACTTTTGCATGTCCAATGCTAAAATTATCTATAGTATAGATCCTAAAGCATGAATATGAATGTTTTAACAAAAATATCCATTTCAAGAATAGGTCAAATCTGTCTTTATTTTTGTAAAAAATCATATAAATATTTGCTTCCGCGCCCGAATTTTATAATTCTTCCTCATATTCTAGCTAAGAAAAACTTTGCAACAAGAAAATTGCTATTTCAAGTGTGGTAGGGATTCTAGAGTCCAGCCCATGTAGCTTACAATATACAGCATATTCATCAATAAAAATTAAAATCTGACTTAATTTTTGTAAAATATCATATAAATATTAGCTTCCGCGCCCGAATTTTATAATTCCTAATCATATTTTAGCTAAAAGAAAACATTGCAACAAGATAATTGCTATTTTAAGTGTGGTAGGTATTCTAGAATCCAGCCCATGTAGCTTACAATATACACCGTATTCGTCAAGAATAGGTAAAATCTGACTTAATTTTTGTAAAAAAACATATAAATATTTTCTTCCGCACCCGGATTTTATAATTCTTTATAATATTTTATCTAAAAGAAAACATTGCAACAAGAATATTGCTATTTCAAGTGTAGTAGGTATTCTAGAATCCAGCCCATGTAGCTTACAATATACAACGTATTCAGTATAATGACACCCGAAAATTGAATGTTTATTATCTGAATGGTACCACATTATGGTTACTTTTACATGTCCAATGCTAAAATTATCCATACTATAGATCCTAAAGCATGAATATGAATGTTTTAACAAAAATATCCATTTCAAGAATAGGTAAATTCTGACTTTATTTTTGTAAAAAATCATATAAATATTTGCTTCCGCGCCCGAATTTTAAAATTTTTAATCATAATTTAGGTAAAAGAAAACATTGCAACAAGAAAATTGCTAATTCAAGTGTGGTAGGTATTCTAGAATCCAGCCCACGTAGTTTACAATATACACCGATTCATCAAGAATAGGTAAAATCTGACTTTATTTTTGTGAAAAATCGTATAAATATTTGCTTCCGCACCCGGATCTTATAATTCCTCATCATATTTTAGCTAAGAGAAAATATTGCAACAAGAAAATTGCTATTTCAAGTGTGGTAGGTATTTTAAAATCCAGCCCATGTAGCTTACAATATACAAAGTATTTATTAAAATAACACCCTAAATTTGAATGTTCATTATCTGATTGGTTTCACGATATGTTCACTTTTGCATGTCCAATGCTATAATTATCCATACTATAGATGCGAACGCATGAATATAAATGTTTTAGCAAAATATCCATTTCAAGAATAGGTAAAATCTGACATTATTTTTGTAAAAATATCATATAAATATTTGCTTCCGCGCCCGAGTTTAATAATTTTTCATCATATTTGAGCAAAAATAAAACATTGCAACAAGAAAATTGCTATTCAAGTGTGGTAGGTATTCTAGAACCCAGCTTATGTAGCTTACAATATACAACGTATTCATCAAGAATAGGTAAAATTTGACTTTTTTTGTAAAAAATCATATAAATATTTGCTTCCGCGCCAGAATTTTATAATTCTTTATTATATTTTAGCCAAAAGAAAACATTGCAACAAGAAAATTGCTATTTCAAATGTAGTAGGTATTCTAGAATCCAGCTCATGTAGCTTACAATATACAACGTATTCGTCAAGAATAGGTAAAATCTGACTTTATTTTTGTAAAATACCACATAAATATTTGCTTCCGCGCCCGAATTTTATAATTCCTAATCATATTTTAGCTAAAAGAAAACATCGCAACAAGATAATTGCTATTTCAAGTGTGGTAGGTATTCTAGAATCCAGCCCATGTAGCTTACAATATACACCGTATTCATCAAGAATAGGTTAAATCTGACTTAATTTTTGTAAAAAATCATATAAATATTTGCTTCCGCACCCGGATTTTATAATTCCTTATCATATTTTAGCTAAGAGAAAATATTGCAACAAGAAAATTACTATTTCAAGTGTGGTAAGTATTCTAGAATCCAGCCCATGTAGCTTACAATATACAACGTAATCATCAAGAAAAGGGAAAATCTGACTTTATCTTCGTAAAAAATCATATAAATATTTGCTTTCGCGCCCGAATTTTATAATTCTTCATCATATTTTAGCTCAAAGAAAACATTGTAACAAGAAAATTGCTATTTCAAGTGTGGTAGGTATTCTAGAATCCAGCCCATGTAGCTTACAATATACAACGTATTCAGTATAATGACACCCGAAAATTGAATGTTTATTATCTGAATGGTACCACATTATGGTTACTTTTACATGTCCAATGCTAAAATTATCCATACTATAGATCCTAAAGCATGAATATGAATGTTTTAACAAAAATATCCATTTTAAGAATAGGTAAATTCTGACTTTATTTTTGTAAAAAATTATATAAATATTTGCTTCCGCGCTCGAATTTTATAATTCGTTATCATATTTTAGCTCAAAGAAAACATTGCAACAAGAAAATTGCTATTTCAAGCGTGGGTGGGTATTCTAGAAATCAAGCCCATGTTGCTCACAATATAAAACGTATTCATCAAAAATAGGTAAAATATGACTTTATTTTTGTACAAAATCATATAAATATTTACTTCCGCGACCGAATTTTATAATTCTTTATCATATTTTAGCTAAAAACAAACATTGCAACAAGAAAATTGCTATTCAAAGTGTGGTAGGTATTCTAGAATCCAACCCATGTATGTTACAATATACAACGTATTCATCAAGAATAGATAAAATCTGACTTAATTATTGTAAAAAATCATATAAATATTTGCTTCCGCGCCCGAATTTTATAATTTTTAATCATAATTTAGGTAAAAGAAAACATTGCAACAAGAAAATTGCTAATTCAAGTGTGGTAGGTATTCTAGAATCCAGCCCACGTAGCTTACAATATACAACGTATTCATTAAAATGACACCCGAAAATTGAAAGTTTATTATCTAAATTGCTACCACGTTATGGTCACTTTACATGTCCAATGCTAAAATTATCTATAGTATAGATCCTAAAGCATGAATATGAATGTTTTAACAAAAAATATCCATTTCAAGAATAGGTAAAATCTGTCATTATTTTTGTAAAAAATCATATAAATATTTTCTTCCGCGCCCGAATTTTATAATTCTTTATAATATTTTATCTAAAAGAAAACATTGCAACAAGACTCTGAGATAGCGCGTTAGGTATTCTAGAATCCAGGCCATTTAGCTTACAATATACAAAGTATTCATTAAAATGACACCCGAAAATTGAATTTTTATTATCTGATGGTACCACGTTGCGGTCACTTTTGCATGTCTAATGCTAAAATTATCCATAGTATAGATCCTAAAGCATGAATATGAATGTTTTAACAAAAATATCCATGTTAAGAATAGGTAAAATCTGACTTTATTTTTGTAAAAAATCATATAAATATTTGCTTCCGCGCCCGAATTTTAAAATTTTGTATCATATTTTAGCTAAAAGAAACATTGCAACAAGAAAGTTGCTATTTCAAGTGTGGTAGGTATTTTAGAATCCAGCCCATGTAGCATACAATATCCAACATAATCATCAAGAATAGGTAAAATCTGACTTTATTTTTGTAAAAAATCATATGAATATTTGCTATCGCGCCCGAATTTTATTATTTTTCATCATATTTTAGCTAAAAAGAAAACATTGCAACAAGAAAACTGCTATTTCAAGTGTGGTAGGTATTCTAGAATCCAGCCCAGGCAGCTTACAATATACAAAGTATTCATCAAGAATAGATAAATTCTGACTTTATTTTTGTAAAAAATCATATAAATATTTGCTTCCGCGTCCGAATTTTATAATTCGTTATCATATTTTAGCTAAAAGAAAACATTGCAACAAGAAAATGGCTATATCAAGTGTGGTAGGTATTCTAGAATCCAGCCCATGTAGTTTACAATATACACCGTATTCATCAAGAATAGGTAAAATCTGACTTTATTTTTGTAAAAAATCGTATAAATATTTGCTTCCGCGCCCGGATCTTATAATTCCTCATCATATTTTAGCTAAGAGAAAATATTGCAACAAGAAAATTGCTATTTCAAGTGTGGTAGGTATTTTAGAATCCAGCCCATGTAGCTTACAATATACAAAGTATTCATTAAAATAACACCCTAAATTTGAATGTTCATTATCTGATTGGTTTCACGATATGTTCACTTTTGCATGTCCAATGCTATAATTATCCATAGTATAGATGCTAACGCATGAATATAAATGTTTTAGCAAAAATATCCATTTTAAGAATAGGTAAAATCTGACATTATTTTTGTAAAAATATCATATAAATATTTGCTTCCGCGCCCGAGTTTAATAATTTTTCATCATATTTTAGCAAAAAAAAAAACATTGCAACAAGAAAATTGCTATTCAAGTGTGGTAGGTATTCTAGAACCCAGCCCATGTAGCTTACAATATACAACGTATTCATCAAGAATAGGTAAAATTTGACTTTTTTTGTAAAAAATCATATAAATATTTGCTTCCGCGCCAGAATTTTATAATTTTTTATTATATTTTAGCTAAAAAAACATTGCAACAAGAAAATTGCTATTTCAAATGTAGTAGGTATTCTAGAATCCAGCCCATGTAGCTTACAATATACAACGTATTCATTAAAATGACACCCGAAAATCAAATTTTTATTATCTGGTTGGTACCACGTTTTGGTAACTTTTGCATGTCCAATGCTAAAATTATCCATAGGATAGATCCTAAAGCATGAATATGAATGTTTTAACAAAAATATCCATTTCAAGAATAGGTCAAATCTGACTTTATTTTGTAAAAATTTATATAAATATTTGCTTCCGCGCCTGAATTTTATAATTCTTTATCATATATTAGATAAAAGAAAACATTGCAACAAGAAAATTGCTATTACAAGTGTGGTAGGTATTCTAGAATCCAGCAATTGTAGCTTACAATATACAACGTATTCATCAAGAAAAGGTAAAATCTGACTTTATTTTTGTAAAAAATCATATAAAATTTGCTTCCGCGCCCGAATTTTATAATTTTCCATCATATATTAGCTAAAAGAAAACATTGCAACAAGAAAATTGCTATTTCAAGTGTGGTAGGTATTCTAGAATTTATCCCATGTAGCTTACATTATACAACGTATTCATTAAAATGACACCAGAAAATTGAATGTTTATTATCTGATTGGTACCACGACATGGTCACTTTTGAATGTCCAATGCTAAAATTATCCATAGTATAGATCCTAAAGCATGAATATGAATGTGTTAACAAAAATATTGTTTTCAAGAATAGGTAAAATCTGACTTTATTTTTTTAAAAAATCATATAAATATTTGCTTCCGCGCCCAAATTTTAAAATTCTTCATCATATTTTTGCTAAAAGAAAACATTGCAACAAGAAAATTGCTATTTAAAGTGTGGTAGGAATTCTAGAATCCAGCCCATGTAGCTTACAATATACAACGTATTCATCAAGAATAGATAAAATCTGACTTAATATTTGTAAAAAATCATATAAATATTTGCTTCCGCGCCCGAATTTTTAAATTCTTTATCATGTTTTAGCTAAAACAAAACATTGCAACAAGAAAATTGCTATTTTAGGTGTGGAAGTTATTCTAGAATCCAGCTCATGTAGTTTACAATCTACAACGTATTCATTAAAATGACACCCGAAAATTGGATGTTTATTATCTGATTGGTACCACGTTATGGTCACTTTCGCATGTCTAATGCTAAAATTATCCATAGTATAGATCCTAAAGCATGAACATGAATATTTTAACAAAAATATCCATTTCAAGAATTGGAAAAATATGACTTTTTTTTTGTAAAAAATCATATCATTATTTGCTTCCGCGCCTGAATTTTATAATTCTTCATCATATTTTAGCTAAGAGAAAACATTGCAACAAGAAAATTGCTATTTCAAGTGAGGTAGGTATTCTAGAATCCAGCCCATGTAGCTTATAATATACAACGTATTCATCAAGAAAAGGTAAAATCTGACTTTATTTTTGTCAAAATTCTTATAAATATTTGCTTCCGTGCCCGAATTTTATAATTCTTTATTATATTTTAGCTAAAAGAAAACATTGCAACAAGAAAATTGCTGTTTCAAGTGTGGTAGGTATTCTAGAATCCAGCCCATGTAGCTTACTATATACAACGTATTCATCAAGAAAAGGTAAAATCCGACTTTATTTTTGTAAAAAATCATATAAATATTTGCTTTTGCGTCCGAATATTATAATTCTTCATCATATTCTAGCTAAAAGAAAACTCTGCAACAAGAAAATTGCTATTTCAAATGTGGTAGGTATTCTAAAATCCATCCTATGTAGCTTACAATATACAACGTATTCATTAAAATGACACCCGAAATTTGAATGTTTATTATCTGATTGGTACCACGATATGGTCACTTTGGCATGTCCAATGCTAAAATTATCCATAGTATAGATCCTAAAGCATGAATATGAATGTTTTAACAAAAATATACCTTTCAAGAATAGGTTAACATCTGACATTATTTTTGTAAAAAATCATATAAGTATTTGCTTTCGCGCCCGAATTTAATAAATCTTCATCATATTTTAGCTAAAAGAAAACATTGCAACAAGAAAATTGCTATTTTAAGTGCGGTAGGTATTCTAGATTCCAGCCCATGTTGCTTACAATATACAACGTATTCATCAAGAAAAGGTAAAATCTGATTTTATTTTTGTAAAAAATCATATAAATATTTGCTTCCGCGCCCTAATTTTATAATTTTTCATCATATTTTGGCTAAAAGAAAACATTGCAACTAGAAAATTTCTATTTCAAGCGTGGTAGGTATTCTAGAATCCAGCCCATGTAGCGTACAATATACAACGTATTCATCAAGAAAAGGTAAAATCTGACTTTATTTTTGTAAAAAATCATATAAATATTTGCTTCCGCGCCCGAATTTAAAATTCTTTATCATATTTTAGCTAAAAAAAAAACATTGCGACAAGAAAATTGCTATTTCAAGTGTGGTAGGTATTATAGAATCCAGCCCATGTAGCTTACAATATACAACGTATTCATCAAAAATATGTAAAATCTGACTTTATTGTTGTACAAAATCATATAAATAATTGCTTCCGCGCCCGTATTTTATAATTCCATATCATATTTTAGCTAAAAGAAAACATTGCAACAAGAAAATTGCTATTTCAAGTGTGGTAGGTATTCTAGAATCCAACCCATGTAGCTTACAATATACAACGTATTCATCAAGAATAGGTAAAATCTGACATTATTTTTGTAAAAAATCATATAAATATTTGCTTCCGCGCCCGAATTTTATAATTCTTTATCATATTTTCGCTAAAAGAAAACATTGCAACAAGAAAATTGCTATTTCAAGTGTGGTAGTTATTCTAGAATCCAGCCCATGTAGTTTACAGTATACAACGTATTCATTAAAATGACACTCGAAAATTAAATGTTTGATATCTGATTGGTACTACGTTATAGTCATTTTTGCATATCCAATGCTATAATTATCCATAGTATAGATCATAAAGAATGAATATGAATGTTTTAACAAAAATATCCATTTCAAGAATAGATAAAATTTGACTTTATTTTTGTAAAAAATCATATCAATATTTGCTTACGCGCGCGATATTTATAATTCTTCACCATATTTTAGCTACTAGAAAACATTGCAACAAAAAAATTGCTATTTCAAGGGTGGTAGGTATTCTAGAATCCAACCCATGTAGCATACAATATACAATGTATTCATCTGGAATAGGTAAAATTTGACTTTATTTTTGTAAAAAATCATATAAATATTTGCTTCCGCGCGCGAATTTTATAATTCTTTATCATATTTTAGCTAAAAGAAAACATTGCAACAAGAAAATTGCTATTTCAAGTGTAATAAGTATTCTAGAATCCTGCCCATGTAGCTTAAAATATACAACGTATTCATTAAAATGACACCCGAAAAGTGGATGTTTATTATCTGATTGGTACCACGTTATGGTCACTTTCGCATGTCTAATGCTAAAATTATCCATAGTATAGATCCTAAAGCATGAATATGAATATTTTAACAAATATATCCATTTCAAGAATAGATAAAATATGACTTTATTTTTGTAAAAAATCATATCAATATTTGCTTCCGCGCCCGAATTTTATAATTCTTCATCATATATTAGCTAAGAGAAAACATTGCAACAAGTAAATTGCTATTTCAATTGAGGTAGATATTCTAGAATCCAGCATATGCAGCTTACAATATACAACGTATTCATTAAGAATAGGTAAAATCTGACTTAATTTTTGTAAAAAATCATATAAATATTTGCTTCCGCGCCTGAATTTTATAATTATTTGTCATATTTTAGCTAAAAGAAAACATTGCAACAAGAACATTGATATTTCAACTGTGTTAGGAATTCTAGAATCCAGCTCATGTACCTTACAATATACAACGTATTTATCAAGAAAAGGTAAAATCTGATTTTATTTTTTTTTAAATCATATAAATATTTGCTTCCGCGCCCGAATTTTATATTTTTTTTTATCATATTTTAGCTAAAAGAAAACATTGCAACAAGAAAATTGCTATTTCAAGTGTGGTAGGTATTCTAGAATCCAGCCCATGTAGCTTACAATATACAACGTATTCATCAAGAATAGGTGTAATCAGTAGTATAGCTAGGATCGTTCTGCCTCACTTCCGGTGTTCTCGATGACCGTGGTCATCCACATCGACCATTCTTCAGCTGAAGACATCCGGTATGTTAGTTCTTCACGTACTTCTTGCACAACCCTTTCGAATCCGAACCCCTTCGATGCTTCACCCCCGTCACTCTTCACTTCAACCCCTCGTCCCCTTTAGGGGTGCACTCTTCACTTCAACCTCTTGTCCCCTTTAGGGGTGCACTCTGTACTTCAACCCCTCGTCCTCTTTAGGGGTTTACTCTCCACTTGGGTGTGTAGTGCCCAATGGGACGCACTCTCTACTTTAGTTTGTAGTGCCTTTTGTGGGGTGCAGTCTCCACTTTAGAATTGAGTGCCCATGGAGAGCACTCTTTACTTCAGTTAGGAGTGCCTATGAGGTGCATTTTCCACTTCAGTTAGAAGTGCTCATGGGGTGCACTTTTCACTTTAGTTAGAAGTGCCTTTTGTGGGGTGCATTCTCCACTTCATTTAGGAGTTCCTATGGAGTACACTCTTTACTTTAGTTATGAGTGCTTTTTGTGGGGTGCACTCTCTACTTTAGTTAGAAGTGTCTTTTGTGGGGTGCACTCTCCACTTCATTCCACTTTAGTTGGCAGTCCCCAGGTTAAGAATCTGGATCCGGGATATATTTCGTCGCGCGCGCGCGAAATATGGTTTTTTATGATTTTTGATCTGAGATCTGGATCTGGGTCTGGAATCAGGATCTGGGTCTGGGATCTGAATCTGGATCTGGATCTGGGATCTGGGATCTGTTTGTATATATTATACTATGATTTATGGTAAATACTGGGTGTGAGTTTGAATAAATGAAAAAAAATACATTTTATATATATATATATATATATATATATATATATATATATATATATATATATATGTAATATTTATATGTCAATAAATGTATTAAATTGATCTTGTCTTTTACTTGTAAGAAAACCTACTCATACCAGTCTTTGTGTGTGTGTCAAATTACAATCAATTCTTGTATATACCCGAGGTGCCCATCCCGCGAGAGCATTTCCCTATAAATTGTTTATGACCAGATAAAAATCCAGGGTGTTCATTTTAAATGGGCCACCATTGCTATCTCGAGAACTGTAAGAGCTACGAGGTCGGTTAAATTAGCAAACAATTTCTGTATATGTATATATATATATATATATATATATATATTTATATATATATATAAATATATATATATATATATATATATATATATATATATATATATATATATATATATATATATATAGAAACAGGTAAAAAACTGATTCAATAACAGAAAAACAGCTTATTACCAGATAAAAAACAGATCCAATTACAGATAAACAACTATGCTGTTGTAAAGCTGTTCTGTTTCTAATAAGTAGCAGTTTGTCATAATCAGCTCTGATACTGATGGCGCAGTTCTGTTTCTAAAGACAAAGAGTTCGGTTGCTAAATCCGTGGTATAATTTAAATTCTACTCGCTGTTCCACCCCATATCGCGAGAGCATTTCCCTAACAAAACAGATAAATTGTTCATGACCAGATAAAAAACAGGGGTGTTATTTATAGAAACAGGTAAAAAACTGATTCAATAACAGAAAAACAGCTCATTACCAGATAAAAAACAGATCCAATTACAGATAAACAACTATCCTATTGTAAAGCTGTTGTAAAGCTGTTCTGTTTCTAATAAGTAGCAGTTTGTCATAATCAGCTCTGATACTGATGGCGAGGTATAATTTAAATTCTACTCGCTATTCATCAATGACTGGCCTGACCCTGGTCATCATAACGCTGACGTAGAGCAAAATGAGGTGACGATGACCCAGTATCGAGTCAGCATAACGACGACGACACCCGTCAGCAAAACTTTTGTAAAGAACAACTAAAAATTCATAAATAGTAATTTTATTAACAAATTATGGTGTTATTATACTACAGTCAAATATTATACATACAATTTTATTAACATATCTAGCACACGTCAGCAAAACTTTTGTAAAGAACAACTAAAAATTCATTAATTGTAATTTTATTAACAAACCATAGTATTATTATTATACTACAGTCAAATATTATACATACAATTTTATTAACATATCTAGTATAACTATTATCACACACACACACAGTGATATATTACTATTTTATATATAAACAATTATATTTTCACGTGAGTCTAGTTTTTCTTAAACAATTTTTTTTTGTTAAACATATGCAACAGACAATAACTATATAGTTAAATTAAAGACATGGAAGGAAAGAGATGACCCAGAGATATAGCCTCACCGCCGGTTGATTGGTTCTGCGACGTAGAAAGAGATACCATGGAGATGTGGCTTGACTGTCCTCGAGTGGCTGATTGGTTCTGCGATGTAGAAAGAGATGACATAGAGATGTGGCCTGACTGCTTTCGAGCTGCTGATTGGTTCTGCGACGTTTATCAATAACACGTTATTGTTTTTGCACAAATTTAGTTTTAATATTATTATTTCACTACCACTTATCACATATCTTCACTTCGTTTGTGTTAATAAATCTCATTTCAAACAACATATCTATCTCTCTCTCTAGCTGGATAAAATTTTCTCACAGTTGTTGACATTTGTGTCACCGAAAATGTAAAAATTCACCATTCTTAATTTTTGTTTCTCAAATTTTCTATAAACAATTTTTTTAGTTGTTGTAATAGATTTAAATTTTAACAATTTATGCCAAAGATTGATAGATTGAAAGGTGCAACATTTAAAAGTAATTTTAAATTCTCGCGGTATTTATACGTAATATTATCTCTGAAAAAATATATGTTTCCATCCATGTACTGGCATGCACCGTCAATATACTGTGGTATATCTGGAAATTCTGAATTTATTACGCCATACCTAATAATTCTATTATTACATTCATTTAACTCAACAAAATTACTCAAATCATAAAAAATATAATTTTTCCCCGAATTGGTTCTCAGTGCACCTATAATATTGTGTACTTCATTGTTAAAATTGTAAGAATTTCTGTGGAGTTTAAATAAAGGCCACTGAATATCCAAAAAATTATCATTTTCTTTTAAAACAATATTTCCATCTATAACAATTTCGTAAAAATTATCTTTTATTATTAGTACAATATGATCGTCTGAACGGCGGTATACCCCAGATATATTTTCAAATTCTGCTGGTAAAAATGGAAGCAAATTATTTAGAAAATATGGTTTGGAATTTTTTTCCCCCGACAACAACAAACTTTTATCTGAAAAAATTAACAATTTATCGTCAACAACTGAAAACTTTGATATTTTATTAAAATTGCACAATTCTGCTCCATAATCGTTTACCGTAACAGTTGGTGAATTTTTATCATCGTTATTCGTTATGTCTGGTGTTGTTGTTGGAGGTTGTTTTATTTTTTTCCATACAGTTTTTGTATGGCGAAGATATCGTCTGCATCCAGAGTAAACTGTGATAAACTTTTGAAATATGAATTTCTGCTATATGGATACATAATGGCTGTTTTTACTCTAGAATGAATCAACCCCAACGAATGCCCAATCTCATGCACAAGAACTTCAAAAAAACTATCTCCTTCATCAACAGGGTCTTGAGATGCTTATAATTCCAGTTACGATTAGCATTCATATAAATGTCTACTGACGTACTAAATCTAGTTGGTGAATATGCGTGCCCCAACACCGGTGAAAGATTTTCAAACAACGTAGAACATATTTTACCATCATAGTACGAATGATGTATTCTTCTAACAAGAGAAATTAAAATGTTTGGACAGTACTGACCCTGTATAAACTCTCTATTTAAATAATTACTTTTATAATTAGGTGCGTGTTGAAAGGTAATATTTGCATGTTGCTCCCAAACGTAAAATGCTTCCTTTGCAATATGAACCTGGTTACTATCTCCGCCTATAAAGTCCCATGTTACAACGGGGGCGTTCTATCTGTATTGATGATGTTGATGATGTAGTGCACGGGGGATATCAGATACCGCACATCTTGAACACTGCATCAGTTCTAATGTTTCACTATTTACCGCACCTGTTTGCTCCAAGCCATGGTATTCTTGAAAGAGTGAAATAGCCTCTCGATATTTGCCGATGATGGATTAAGGCTTACTATTTCGTTATCTTCCACCTTCAAATATCCATATATTTCCAAAAATTCCACACGATCCAAAAATAACCCGTCATCTTCAACTTCTTCCACACGGTTTAAAAACGACTCTTCGGTGTCGCATTTAACACTATCACCAATTAGAATAAGATAGTAAAAAAACTATATATTTTACCATCTTACTACTGCTGAAGCACATTTTCAAACTTTATTGAGTTGAAAGTTTAAATACACCAATTTACAGCAAACACCACTAATGCTATTAAGTTGAAGCTTAGATATGGTAAATTACAACAACCACCACCGCTATTTAAATTAAATTTTTATTAGTGTAAGCAAAATTTATTGACGGTTATGTAATAATAACTACCAGAAGTGGACTGGCGTCGTTGAATGAAATCAGGAGAATTCCCTATGTAGCGCCACTGTGTTACGATTTTTACAAGTCCGGTACTGGTAATTGAATTGAATCAATAGCACAACATTATTGCCCTAATTGTAATTTTTATACTACTATTGCCCTAGTTTAATTCGATAATAATGTATTATTTCAATATTACTAGAGTATGACGTCAACAACTACTATTACACCTAACTTTAATTTGCTGATTATGCACTATTATTATCCTAGTTTGATGATGATTCGTTATTGAAATATTGCTATAATATAACATCAACAAATAGAATACTCCAGAAAAAATAAAATGTTGTATGAAAATTTAATTTTCGAATGAATAATTTGAGATTAAGATGTTTTATTACTATTTATTTACAGACACAATAATACAAATAATTGTAACAAACACAATATATTCTACAACCATTTATGTTTAAAAAATATGTTTTGTTTTATTAAGGCACATATAGCACAATTACAAATTTTTTCTGCAAGAACATTCAAAATTTCTTCATTTTGTTCTCGCTACCGCCGCTGTTGTCCTACTGATTGTAGTTCCAATTGTTGTTGTTGTTTTTCTTTTAATTATTGTTGTCGCCCCTGCAACGATTGTTTCACAGGTGTGTTTCTTTTACAAGAACACTTGTCGAAAAGGAGGTAAAACTTTAAAATAGAAAAAAAATGATATACTGCTGGTTAAATTGTTTTATATTGTCGTTCACGCACCTCGCGTCACTATTTCCTTAACAACTTCTTAACTCTACGTTGTACATTTTTTCTTATTTTGAGTAAAATTTGCGGTACGTCGCTTTCATTGAAATATTCGTGAGAACTCTGCGATTGTTTATACTTATTATAGTACTCAATCATTCGAAATTCATCTTCATTTCTTGGAGGTAATTGAATCTCAGAAGAGGAAAATTTAAAATATTTAGGATCTAAATCGCAGTATGTTTGTAGTACTTGTAGATTAGGGTTGTATAGTTCCTCATTAACTTTTACACAAAAGTGAAGTACAGGAAATGGTTGATAATAATGCACCTGATGCCCCATAATGATTTCCGGGGTGAATCCCAACTTTTTAGCCTCATCACAAAATATGAATGCAGCCGGTAAACAAGCCCCATAATAATTTTTATTAATTAAAGCGCGCGAAATTAACGTGCTTAAAATAGAAAGTTTAGTTTTATCGATATCCATTTTTAATTTAACAAAGAACAACCTTGTGGTTTGAAGATTACATAAAGAACGTCTACCCCAGCATGTAATGTTTGTAATTGTAGCTGTGTGTATGAATAGAAGTAAAATATACGCATGCGTACTCAGATATGATAATTTGAAATTGGATATTAAAAATAATTATTGGGTAATGTTGTACACTCAATTTCAATTGTCTTATTATAATCGATTATGTGAACCTATCTTTACACATTACGAATTTACAGCTGTTTTTTTGCAAAGCTGTTTTGCTTCTAATAATTAGTCATGCCAAATATTAGGAATTTGATCTGTTTTGAAAAATTTTCAAGAACATACGGAGATAATCGCTAACATCAAGTTATGTATTACTAGGAAATAAGGAAAATTAGCTTAAAATCAACAAGGAATAACGAGGGGATATGAAGCAAGAGACAAATTTAAAGAATATAACATATGTATTAAAAATTACACAGCTTACAAACACAGTTAAAATTACATGTTATAAATAATATCTACTACTAATTTGATCTGGTTTACAAAATTAGAAATGGGGCTGGAGTTGCAACTAATTTTCTGATTGTAATTTTTTTATCTCATTCCAGCGCTGTCGTTCCTGGTTCCTAAATTGTTTTTTGTCTTTTTTACTTGGTTTATACATATCTATAGGAAGACTTTTTATAATTAATCTTGAATCAACAGCGCTGGAGTTATTAAGAAGGCTGCTGCTGCAATTTTCGGGTGCAACACGTGAATGCGACACCGGTCTGCTGGAAAAAAAAATGAAAAATAGTACTATTATTATAATAAATTTACATTAACTCACCGTTCTCGAATATACTCGAGCGGACTCACAGCGGAACAGTCATCCCAGTTCTCTCTAGCCTCTACAACAAACATTTTCGTAGCGTCGATCGGTCTATTCTTCTTCGTTCGAATGTGCACGAGCGGACTCACAGCGGAACACTCGCTCAAATTTTCAGTGGTTGCTAAGGCAAGATGCGAGACCCATCTGCTGGACATTCTGTAAAAATATGAAAAATAGTACTATTATTATTATAATAAATTTACATTAACTCACCGTTCTCGAATATACACGAGCGGACTCACAGCGGAACAGTCATCCCAGTTCTCACTAGCCTCTACAACAAACATTTTTGTAGCGTCGATCGGTCTATTCTTCTTCGTTTAAAAGAAGTACTATTCTTGTGCACAATGCTGGTAATTATAATAGGCGCGCGATCCCCCACTTCTACGGAATTTATTGCTGATCCGGTACTATTTTTTACTGTCTAGTAAATCTCCGGCCAGGGTGTCGACACAGCACCGCAAGCAGAAACTGACCTTGCTCGCAGCAGATACAGTCTGCATAGTAAGACACTCCGACTAGTCTGTTGCACAGCATCACAAGCAGAAACCGACATTGCTCACATGTGTATCATTCAACCTATCTGTAAAGAAAGGTGCAACTTGCACGTGTACCTTAGTAAGACACTGACCTATAAGTCAAGCCTCCGGCTAGGTTGTTGACACAGCATCACAAACAGAAACTGACCTTGCACACCTGTATCAATTCTAAACATTCACCCCCTATGTCTAGACAGTTACGCAGGTGCAACTTTCACGTGTACCTTAGTAAGACACTGACCTGCAAGTTCTGCAAGGTCTCGCACCTCCCCCTCTCCACAGGAGCCCGTTGTTGACAACTTGTCTTATTCATAATTTTGTTTCGTGTTGAAAGGATGTCAGGATTTGGAATCCGACAGAGGGGGAGTGGTTTTTATTTATATCGCACAACGTGGTCGGTGGCATCAAAGGATAAGACAGGCTCCCACGGTATGTAAATTTTCATGCAAAAATTAGTAAATTAGGGCGAACCAAACCCTAAAATTACGCAAATTACCGTATGCAAATTACGGTACTGGAATCAATAGCACAACATTATTGCCCCAATTGGCTGATAATTTATTATTTAATTTTACAGTAAAAACCCTGTTTCCAGCAATGGTGAATATTTCAAAACGTAATATTATTGCCCTAGTTTAGTTCGATGATTTTATTCATTGTAATATTACTAAAGTACAACGTCATCAACTAATATTGTCCTAGTTTAATGTGATGATAATGTATTATTTAATTTATTTTAATATTACTAGAGCATGACGTCAACAACTACTATTGCCCTAACTTTGCTGATTATGTACTATTATTGCCCTAGTTTGATGATAAAAATATTATAATATAAAATCAACGTATGAAAAATTACTAAACTAGGGTGGGCCAAACCTCAAAATTATGCAAATTACCGTATACATATTACGGTATGCAAATTACGGTATTCAAATTAAGTTACGCAGATTTTTCCCACGGTATGCAAATTACGGTATTCAAATTTTCCCACAATTCAAATTAGAGTGGGCCAAACACCTAAAATTACGGTATGCAAATCACAGTATGCAAACTACGGTATGCAAATTATGATGTTCAAATTAGGGTGGGCTATACCCCAAAAATTACGGTAAGCAAATTACCGTATGCAAATTATGGTATTCAAATTAGGGTTGGCCAAACCCCAAAATTTCGGAGGTGGGCCACACTTCACGGTATGCAAATTAGGGTTGGCCGAAAACCCCACGATATGCAAAGTAGGACGGGCCAAACCCAAAAATTTCGGAGGTGGGCCATACTTCACGGTATGGAAATTAGGGCGGGCCAAACACCCTCCGTATGCAAATTAAGGTGGGCCAAACCCCCAAAATTTCGAGGGTGGGCCAAACCCCTGCGGGGGTGGGCCAAACTTCCAAAATTTTGGGGGTGGGCCAAACCCCCGAAATTTGGGGATCAAAAGATGCCGCCAAGTTCCCACGGTCGGCAAAATTTTTCCAGGCTCAATCGCCCCCCATACCTACTCAAGTGTGGTAGGTATTCTAGAATCCAGCCCATGTAGATTACAATATACAACGTATTCATTAAAATGACACCCGAAAATTGAATGTTTTTTATCTGATTGGTACGACGTTCTAGTCACTTTTGCATGTTTAATGCTTAAAACCATCCATAGTATAGATCCTAACGCATGAATATGAATGTTTTAACAAAAATATCCATTTCAAGAATAGGTCAAATATAACTTTATTTTTCTAAATTCTATAATTCTTCATCATATTTTAGCTAAAAGAAAACATTGCAACAAGAAAATTGCTATTTCAAGTGTGGTAGGTATTCTAGAATTCAGCCCATGTAGGTAGCTTAGCATATACAACGTATTTATTAAAATGACACCGGATAATTAAATGTTTAATATCTGATTGGTACCACGTTTTGGTCACTTTTGCATGTCCAATGCTAAACCCATCCATAGTATAGATCCTAAAGCATGAATATGAATGTTTTAATAAAAATATACATTTCAAGCATAGGTCAAATCTGACTTTATTTTTGTAAAAAATCATATAAATATTTGCTTCCTTGCCCGAATTTTATAATTCTTCATCATATGTTAGCTAGAAGAAAACATTTCAACAAGAAAATTGCTATTTCAAGTGTGGTAGGTATTCTAGAATCCAGCCAATGTAGCTTACAATATACACGTATTCATTAAAATGACAACCGAAAATTGAATGCTTATTATCTGAATAGTACCACGTTTTGGTCACTTTTGCATGTCCAATGCTTAAAACTATCCATAATATAGATCCTAAAGCATGAATATGAATGTTTTAACAAAAATCTCCATTTCAAGAATAGGTAAAATCTGACTTTATTTTTGTAAACAAGCATATAAATACTTGCTACCGCGCCCGAATTTCATAATTCTTTATCATATTTTAGCTAAAAGAAAACATTGCAACAAGAAAATTGCTATTTCAAGTGTGGTAGGTATTCTAGAATCCAGTTCATGTAGCTTACAATATTCAACGTATTCATTAAAATGACTCTTGAAAATTGCATGTTTATTATCTGATTGGTACCACGTTTTGGTCACTTTTGCATGTCTAATGCTAAAACCATCCATAGTATAGATCCTAAAGCAGTTTTCTTGTGGCATTGTTATCATTTAGCTAAAATATGATGAAGAATTATAAAATTCGAGCGCGGAAACAAATATTTATATGATTTTTTTACAAAAATGATGTCAGATTTTACCTATTCTTGATATGGATATTTTTATATTTTTATATATTACATTCATATTCATGCTTCAGGATCTATACTATGGATAATTTTAGCATTGGCCATGCAAAAGTGACTAAAACGTCGTACCGATTAGATAATGAACATTCAATTTTCGGGTGTCATTTTAATGAATACGTTGTATATTGTTAGCTACATGGGCTGGATTCTAGAATACCTACCACACTTGAAATAGCAATTTTCTTGTTGCAATGTTTTGTTTTAGCTAAAATATGATGAAAAATTATAAAATTCGGGCGCGGAAGCAATTATCTATATGAATTTTTACAAAAATTAAGTCAGATATTACATATTCTTGATGAATACGTTGTATATTGTAAGCTACATAAGCTGGATTCTAGAATACCTACCACGCTTGAAATAGCAATTATCTTGTTGCAATGTTTTCTTTTAGCAAAATTATGATAAAGAATTATAAATTTCAGGCGCGGAAGCACATATTTGTATGGTTTTATACAAAAAAAAGTCAGATTTTACCTATTCTTGATGAACACGTTGTATATTGTAAGCTACATGGGCTGGATTCTAGAATACCAACCACACTTGAAATAGCAATTTTCTTGTTGCAATGTTTATTTTAGCTAAAATATGATAAAGAATTATAAAATTCGGGCGCGGAAGCTAATATTTATAAGATTTTTTACAAAAAAAAAGTCAGATTTTACCTATTCTTGAAATGGATATTTTTATTAAAACATTCATATTCATGCTTTAGGATCTATACTATTGATGGTTTTAAGCATTGGACATGCAAAAGTGACCAAAACGTGGTACCAATCAGGTAATAAACATTAAATTTTCGGGTGTCTTTTTTATGAATACGTTGTATATTGTAAGCTACATGGACTGGATTCTAGAATACCTATCACACTTGAAAATGCAATTTTCTTGTTGCAATATTTTCATGTAGCTAAAATATGATAAAGAATTATAAAATTCGGGCGCGGAAGCAAATATTTATATAATTTTTTACAAAAACAAAGTCACATTTTACCTATTCTTGGTGAATATGTTGTATATTGTAAGCTGCATGGGCTGGATTCTAGAATACCTACCACACTTCAAATAGCAATTTTTTTGTTGCAATGTTTTCTTTTAGCTAAAATATGTGAAATAATTATAAAATTCGGGCGCGGAAGCAAATATTTATATGATTTTTTACAAAAATAAAGTCAGATTTTACCTATTCTTAATGAATACGTTGTATATTGTAAGCTACATGGGCTAGATTCTAGAATACCTACCACACTTGAAATAGCAATTATCTTGTTGCAATGTCTTCTTTTAGCAAAATTATGATAAAGAATTATAAAATTTGGGCGCGGAAGCAAATGTTTATATGATTTTTTACAAAAATAATGTCAGATTTTACCTATTCTTGATAAATACGTTGTATATTGTAAGCTATATGGGCTGGATTTTAGAATACCTACCACACTTGAAATAGCAATTTTCTTGTTGCAGTGTTTTCTTTTAGCTAAAATATGATGAAGAATTATAAAATTCGGGCACGGAAGCAAATATTTATATGATTTTTTACAAAAATATAGTCAGAATTTACATTTTCTTGATGAATACGTTGTATTTTGTATATTACATGGGCTGGATTCTGGAATACCTACCACTTTTGAAATAGCAATTTTCTTGTTGCAATGTTTACTTTTAGCTAAAATATCATGAAGAATTATAAAGTTCGGGCGCGGAAGCAAATATTTATATGATTTTTTACAAAAATAAAGTCACATTTTACCTATACTTGAAATGGATATTTTTGTTAAAACATTCATAATCATGCTTTAGTATCTATACTATGGATGGTTTTAAGCATTGGACATGCAAAATTGACCCAAACATGGTACCAATGAGATAATAAACAATCAATTTTTTGGTGTCATTTTAATGAATACGTTGTATATCGTAAGCTACATGGGCTGTATTCTAGAATAACTACCATACTTGAAATAGCAATTTTCTTGTTGCAATGTTTTCTTTTAGCTAAAATATAATAAAGAATTATAAAATTTGGGCGCGGAACCAAATATTTATATGATTTTTTACAAAAATAAAGTCAGATTATACCTATTCTTGATGAATACGTTATATATTGTAAGCTACATGGGCTGGATTCTAGAATACCTACCACACTTGAAATAGCAATTTTCTTTGTTGTAATGTTTTCTTTTAGCTAAAATATGATGAAAAATTATAAAATTCGGGCGCGGAAGCAAATATTTATGTGATTTTTTACAAAAATAAAGTCAGATTTTACCAATTTTTGATAAATACGTTGTATATTGTAAGCTACATGGACTGGATTCTAGAATACCTACCACACTTAAAATAGCAATATTCTTGTTGCAATGTTTTCTTTTAACTAAAATATAATGAAGAATTATAAAGCTCGGCCGCGGAAGCAAATATTTATATGAATTTTTACAAAAATAGATATAGATTTTACCTATCCTTGATGAACACGTTGTATATTGTAAGCTACATGGGCTGGATTCTAGAATACCTACCACACTTGAAATAGCAATTATCTTGTCGCAATGTTTTCTTTTAGATAAAATATGATAAAGGAATAATAAAGGTCGGGCGCGAAAGCAAATATTTATAAGATTTTTTACAAAAATAAAGTCAGATTTTACCTATTCTTGATGAATACGTTGTATATTGTAAGCCACATGGGCTGGATTCTAGAATACCTACCACACTTAAAATAGCAATTATCTTGTTGCAATGTTTTCTTTTAGCAAAATTATGATAAAGAATTATAAAATTCGGGCGCGGAAGCAACAATTTATATGGTTTTTTACAAGAATAATGTCAGATTATACCAATTCTTGATAAAAACATTGTATATTGTAAGCTACATGTTCTGGATTCTATCATACATACCACACTTGAAATAGCAATTTTCTTGTTGCAATGTTTTCTTTTAGCTAAAATATGATAAAGAATTATAAAATTCGGGCGCGGAAGCAAATAATAATATGATTTTTTACAAAAATTAAGTTAGATTTTACCTATTCTTGAAATGGATATTTTTGTTAAAACATTCATATTCATACTTTTGTAAGTTACATAGGCTGGATTCTAGAATACCTACCACACTTGAAATAGCAATTTTCTTGTTGCATTGTTTTCTTTTAGCTAAAATATTATAAAGAATTATAAAATTTGGGCGCGGAAGCAAATATTTATATGGTTTTTTCAAAAATAAAGTCAGATTTTACCTATTCTTGATGAGTACGTTGTATATTGTAAGCTACATGGGCTGGATTCTAAAATACCTACCATACTTGAAATAGCAAATTTTTTTGTTGCAATGTTTCCTTTTAGCTAAAATATGATAAAGAATTATAAGAATTGTTCGGAGAAGCAAATATTTATATAATCTTTTACAAAAATAAAGTCAGATTTTACCTATTCTTGATGAATACGTTGTATATTGTAAGCTACATGGGCTGGATTCTTGAATTCCTACCGCACTTGAAATAGCAATTTTCTTGTAGCAAAGTTTACTTTTAGCTAAAATATGATGAAGAATTATAAAATTCGGGCGCAGAAGCATATATTCATATTATTTTTACAAAAATAAAGTCAGATTTTACCTATTCTTAATGAATACGTTGTATATTGTAAGCTACATGGGCTGGATTCTAGAATACCTACAACACTTGAAATAGCAAATTTCTTGTTGCAATGTTTTCTTTTAGCTAAAATATGATAAAGAATTATAAAATTTGGGCGCGGAAGCAAATATTTATATGGTTTTTTTAAAAATAAAGTCAGATTTTACCTATTCTTGATGAATACGTTGTATATTGTAAGCTACATGGGCTGGATTCTAAAATACTTACCACACTTGAAATAGCAATTTTCTTGTTGCAATGTTTTATTTTAACTAAAATATGATGAAGAATTATAAAATTCGGGCGCGGAAGCAATTATTCATATGATTTTTTACAAAAATAAAGTCAGATTTTACCTATTCTTGATGAATACGTTGTATATTGTAAGCTACATGGGCTGGATTCTAGAATACCTACCACACTTGAAATAGCAATTTTCTTGTTGCAATGTTTTCTTTTAGCTAAAATATTATAAAGAATTATAAAATTTGGGCTCGGAAGCAAATATTTATATGGTTTTTTCAAAAAAAAGTCAGATTTTACCTATTCTTGATGAATACGTTGTATATTGTAAGCTACATGGGCTGGATTCTAAAATACCTACCATACTTGAAATAGCAAATTTTTTTGTTGCAATGTTTCCTTTTAGCTAAAATATGATAAAGAATTATAAAAATTGGGCGCGGAAGCAAATATTTATATAATCTTTTACAAAAATAAAGTCAGATTTTACCTATTCTTGATGAATACGTTGTATATTGTAATCTACATGGGCTGGAATCTTGAATTCCTACCACACTTGAAATAGCAATTTTCTTGTAGCAAAGTTTACTTTTAGCTAAAATATGATGAAGAATTATAAAATTCGGGCGCAGAAGCATATATTCATATTATTTTTACAAAAATAAAGTCAGATTTAACCTATTCTTGACGAATACGTTGTATATTGTAAGTTACATGGGCTGGATTCTAGAATACCTACCACACTTGAAATAGCAATTTTCTTCTTGCAATGTTTCGTTTTCGCTAAAATATGATAAAAAAAATTATAAAATTCGGGCGCGGAAGCAAATATTTATATGAATTTTTACAAAAATAAAGTCAGATTTTACCAATTCTTGATAAATACGTTGTACCTACCAAACTTAGAATAGCAATTTTCTTGTTGCAATGTTTTCTTTTAGTTAAAATATGATGAAGAATTATAAAATTCGGGCGCGGAAGCAAATATTTATATGATTGTTTACAAAAATAAAATCAGATTTTTCCTATTCTTGATGAATACGTTGTATATTGTAAGCTACATGGCCTGGATTCTAGAATACCTACCACAATTGAAATAGCAATTTTCTTGTTGCAATGTTTCCTTTTAGCTAAAATATGATTAATAATTATAAAATTCGGGCGCGGAAGAAAATATTTTATGATTTTTTAGAAAAATAAAGTCAGATTTTACCTATTCTTGAAGAATACGTTGTATACTGTAAGCTACATGAGCTGAATTCTAGAATACCTACCACACTTGTAATAGCAATTTTCTTGTTGCAATGTTTTCTTTTGGCTAAAATATGATGAAGAATTATAAAATTCGGGCGCGGAAGCAAATATTTATATGATTTTTATATGATTATTTCAAAAATAAAGTCAGATTTTACCTATTTTTGATGAATACGTTATATATTGTAAGCTACATGGGCTGGATTCTAGAATACCTACCATACTTGAAATAGCAATTTTCTTGTTGCAATGTTTTCTTTTAGCTAAAATGTAATAAAGAATTATAAAATTTGGGCGCGGAAGCAAATATTTATATGATTTTTTTCAAAAATAAAGTCAGATTTTACCTATTTTTGATGAATACGTTGTGTATTGTAAGCTACATGGGCTGGATTCTAGAATACCTACCAAACTTGAAATAGCTTTTTTCTTCTTGCAATGTTTCCTTTTAGCTAAATTATGATAAAAAATTACAAAATTCGGGCGCGAAAGCAACTATTTATATGGTTTTTTACAAAAATAAAGTCAGATTTTACCAATTCTTGATGAATATGTTGTATATTGTAAGCTACATGGGCTGGATTCTAGCATAGCTACCACACTTGAAATAGCAATTTTCTTGTTGCAATGTTTTCTTTTAGCTAAAATATGATGAAGAATTATAAAATTCGGGCGCGAAAGCAAATATTTATATGATTTTTTACAAAAATAAATCAGATTTTACCTATTCTTGAAATGGATATTTTTGTTAAAACTTTCATATTCATGCTTTAGGATATATATTATGGATAGTTTTAAGCATTTTACATGCAAAAGTGACCAAAACGTAGTACTAATCAGATAATAAACATTTAATTTTCGGGTGTCATTTTAATGAATACGTTGTATATTGCAAGCTATATGGGCTGGATTCTAGAATACCTACCACACTTGAAATAGCAATTTTCTTGTTGCAATGTTTCCTTTTAGCTAAAATATGATTAAAAATTATAAAATTCGGGCGCGGAAGAAAATATTTATATGATTTTTTACAAAAATAACGTCAGATTTTACATATTCTTGATGAATACGTTGTATATTGTAAGCTGCATGGGCTGGATTCTCCAATACCTACCACACTTGCAATAGCAAGTATCTTGTTGCAATGGTTTCTTTAGCTAATATATGATGAAGAATTATAAAATTCGGGCGCGGAAGCAAATATTTATATGATTTTTTACAAAAATAAAGTTAGATTTTACCTATTCTTGATGAATACGTTATATATTGTAAGCTACATGAGCTGGATGCTAGAATACCTACCACTTTTGAAATAGCAATTTTCTTGTTGCAATGTTTTCTTTTAGCTGAAATATGACGCAGAATTATAAAATTTGGGCGCGGAAGCAAATATTTATACGATTTTTTACAAAAATAAATTCAGATTTTACCTATTCTTGATAAATACGTTGTATATTGTAAGCTACATGGGCTGGATTCTACAATATCTACCACACTTGAAATAGCAACTTTCTTGTTGCAATGTTTACTTTTAGATAAATTATGATGAAGAATTATAAAATTCGGGCGCGGAAGCAAATATTTATATGATTTTTTACAAAAATAAAGTCCAATTTTACCTATTCTTGATAAATACTTTGTTTATTGTAAGCTACATGGGCTGCAATCTAGAATACCTACCACACTTGAAATAGCAATTTTCTTGTTTTGATGTTTTCTTTTAGCTAAAATATTATAAAGAATTATAAAATTCGGGCGCGGAAGCAAATATTTATATGATCTTTTACAAAAATAAAGTCAGATTTTACCTGTTCTTAATGAATACGTTGTATATTGTAAGTTACATGGGCTGCATTCTAGAATACCTACCACACTTGAAATAGCAATTTTCTTGTTGGAATGTTTTCTTTTAGCTAAAATATGATGAAGAATTATAAAATTTAGGCGCGGAATCAAATATTTACATGATTTTTTACAAAAATAATGTCAGATTTTACCTATTCTTGATGAATACGTTGTATATTGTAAGTTACATGGGCTGGATTCTTGAATACCTACCACACTTAAAATAGCAATTTTCTTGTTGCAATGTTTACTTTTAGCTAAAATATGATGAAGAATTATAAATTTCCGGCGCGGAAGCAAATGTTTTTATGTTTTTTTACAAAAATAAAGTCAGATTTTACCTATTCTTAAAATGAATATTTTTGTTAAAACATTCATATTCATGCTTTAGGATCTATACTATGAATAATTTTAGCATTGGACATGCAAAAGTGACCAAAACGTGGTACCAATCAGATAATAAACATTCAATATTCGGGTGTCATTTTATTGAATACGTTGTATATTGTAAGCTAAATGGGCTGGATTCTAGACTACCTACCACACTTGAAATAGCAATTTTCTAGTTGCAATGTTTTCATTTAGCTAAAATATGATAAATAATTATAAAATTCGGGCGCGGAAGCATATATTTATATGTTTTTTTACAAAAATAAAGTCAGATTTTACCTATTCTTGATAAATACGTTGTATATTGTAAGCTAAATGTGCTGGATTCTAGAATACCAACCAAACTTGAAATATCAATTTTCTTGTAGCAATGTTTTCTTTTAGCTAAAGTATGATGAAGAATTATAAAATTCGGGCGCGGAAGCAAATATTTATATGATTTTTTACGAAAATAAAGTCAGATTCTACCTATTCTTGAAATGGATATTTTTGTTAAAACATTCATTTTTATGCTTTAGGATCTATACTATGGATGGTTTTAAGCATTGGACATGCAAAAGTGAGTAAAACGTGGCACCAATCAGATAATAATCATTCAATTTCCGGGTGTAATTTTAATGAATATGTTGTATATTGTAAGCTACATAAACTGGATTCTAGAATACCTACAACACTTGAAATAACAATTTTCTTGTTGCAATGTTTTCTTTTAGCTAAAATATAATAAAAAATTATAAAATTCGGGCGCGGATGCAAATATTTATATGATTTTTTACAAAAATAAAGTCAGATTTTACCTATTCTTGAAATGGATATTTTTGTTAAAACATTCATATTCATGCTTTAGGATCTATACTATGGATGGTTTTAAGCATTGGACATGCAAAAGTGACCAAAACGTGGCACCAATCAGATAATAATTATTCATTTTCCGGGTGTAATTTTAATAAATATGTTGTATATTGTAAGCTACATGGGCTGGATTCTAGAATACCTACCACATTTGAAATAGCAATTTTCTTGTTGCAATGTTTTCTTTCAGCTAAAATATGATGAAGAATTATAAAATTCGGGCGCGGAAGCAAATATTTATACGATTCTTTAAAAAAATATAGTCAGATTTTCCCTATTATTGATGAATACGTTGTATATTGTAAGCTACATGGGCTGGATTCTAGAATACTTACCACACTTGAAATAACAATTTTCTTGTTCGGGCGCGAAAGCAAATATTTACAAGATTTTTTACAAAAATAAAATCAGATTTTACCTATTGTTGAAATGGATATTTTTGTTAAAATATTCATATTCATGCCTTAGGATCTATACTATGGATGGTTTGAAGCATTGGACACGCAAACGTGACCAATATGTGGTACCAATCAGATAATAAACATTCAATTTTCGGATGTCATTTTAATGAATACGTTGTATATTGTAAGCTACATGGGCTGGATTCTAGAATACCTACCACACTTGAATTAGTAATTTTCTTGTTGCAATACTTTCTTTTAGCTAAAATATGATAAAGAATTATAAAATTCGGATGCAAAAGCTAATATTTATATGATTTTTTACAAAAATAATGTCAGATTTTACCTAATCTTGATGAATATGTTGTATATTATAAGGTACATGAACTGGATTCTAGAATACCTACCACACTTGAAATAGCAATTTTCTTGTAGCAATGTTTTCTTTTAGTTAAAATAAGATAAAGAATTATAAAATTCGGGCGCGGAAGAAAATATTTATATGATTTTTTACAAAAATAAAGTCAGATTTTACCTATTCTTCATGAATACGTTGTATAATGTAAGCTACATAAGCTGGATTCTAGAATACCTACCACACTTGAAATAGCAATTTGCAATGTTTTTTTTTAGCTAAAATATAATGCAGAATTATAAAATCGGGCGCGGAAGCAAATATTTATATGATTTTTACAAAAATAATTTCAGATTTTACCTATTCTTGATGAACACGTTGTATATTGTAAGCTACATGGGCTGGATTCTAGAATACCTATCACACTTAAAATTGCAATTTTCGTGCTGCAATGTTCTCTTTTAGCTAAAATATAATGAAAAATTATAAAATTCGGGCGCGGAAGCAAATATTTATATGTTTTTTTATAAAAATAAAGTCAGATTTCACCTATTCCTGAAATGGATATTTTTGTTAAAACATTCATATTCATGCTTTAGGATCTATACTATGGATAATTTTAGCAATGGACATGCAAAAGTGTCCAAAACGTGGTACCAATCAGATAATAAACATTCAATTGTCGGGTGTCATTTTAACGAATACGTTGTATATTGTAAGCTACATGGGGTGGATTCTAGAATACCTTCCACACTTGAAATAGCGATTTTTTTGTTGCAATGTTTTTTTTTTAGCTAAAATATGATAAAGAATTATAAAATTTGGGCTCGGAAGCAAATATTTATATGATTTTTCCAAAAATAAAGTCAGATTTTACCTATTCTTGATGAATATGTTGTATATTGTAAGCTACATGGGCTGGATTCTAGAATACCTACCACACTTGAAATAGCAATTTTATTGTTGCAATGTTTTCCTTTAGCTAAAATATGATAAAGAATTGTAATATTCGGGCGCGGAAGCAAATATTTATATGATTTTTTACAAAAATAAAGTCAGATTATACCTATTCTTGATGAACACGTTGTATATTGTAAGCTACATGGGCTGGATTCTAGAATACCTACCACACTTGAAATAGCAGTTTTCATGTTGCAATGTTTTCTTTTAGCTATAATAGGATGAAAAATTATAAAATTCGGGCGCGGAAGCAAATAAATATACGATTTTTTACAAAAATAAAGTCAGATTTTACCGTTTCTTGATGAATACGTTGTATTTTGTAAGCTACATGGGCTGGATTCTAGAATACCTACCACACTTGAAATAGTAATTTTCTTTTTGCAATGTTTTCGTTTAGCTAAAATATGATGAAGAATTTAAAAATTCGGGCGCGTAAGCAAATATTTATATGATTTTTTGCAAAAATAAAGTCAGATTTTACCTATTCTTGATAAATACGTTGTATATTGTAAACTACACACTTGAAATAGCAATTTTTGTTGTTGCAACGTTTTCTTTTAGCTAAAATATGATAAACAATAATAAAATTCAGGCGCGAAAGCAAACATTTATATGATTTTTTACAAAAATAAAGTCAGATTTTACCAATTCTTGCAATGGATATTTTTGTTAAAACATTCATATTCATGCTTTAGGATCTATACTATGGATAATTTTAGCATTGGACATGCAAAAGTGACCTAAACGTGGTACCAATTAGATAATAATAATTTTGATGAACATTTTAGTAAAATCACATGTAGTACGTGCATAAAAGCAGTCTATTTCCAAGTGTTGTTTTTGGTGTTAAATTTTATCTTTGTAATATTTTCCAGAAAACAAATCGATTTCTTATCGTGCGTTAGTGAATTTTTCAGTTCAAAAGTATAAAGTGTATGCTCCAGATGTGTCAATAGAGGTGATAATTGAAAATTTTTTCACAAGTCATCTGTGATTGTGCGCCAGTCACAACTATATTTGAGAGGCCGTCTACCTGCAGTAAGTCAACTTGTTTCTGTTTTTATTCTACACCTGGCTCATACTAACTACTCAACATGGTCAACATCTGTCCAACTTGCAAAGGAAATGTTAACCGAGGTAATCCAGGGTTGGCTTTTGGTGGTTCCGGTCAAAAACTATTTCATTTCACATGTACGTCATTATCATCATCTGATAAAAATATATTAGTCTCCCATCCTAACTTAATCTGGATGTGCACTGCTTGCAAATCACCTGCACCCAATAACAATAAATCATCCACTTCGGGTAATTTTTCAATGGAAGATATTATGATTAAACTAGATGATCTACAGCGTTCGGTAGAGTTTTGTTGCAACAAAATCGACGATTTTGAATCTAAATTCTTACATCTTACCGAAAAAATACAAGCTATTGATTTAGTTCAAAAAGAGTGCGAAATATTAAAATCCAAAGTCGCAGATTTAGAGCAACGTTCCAGAGTAAATAATATTGAAATTGTTGGGGTTCCACAGAAGGAAAATGAAAATTGAATAAATATAGTTAATAAAATTAGCAACAAAATTAATTACTCCATATCCGAGAACAATATAGATGCTATTCATTGCGTGTCATCCTTTACTTATGATAAAAATAAACCAAAGAACATAATTGTTAGATTTATATCTAGATTGAAAAAAGAGAATTTCATCGCTAACTCAAAAATACATAATAATCTCAACTCAAATCAATTAGAATTCACTGAGAACAATAAAATTTTCACTAATGATCACCTTAGCCCATCTAACAAACAATTACTACATGAAACGAAAAAGCAGGCTAGAGATTGTATTTTTAAATATGTCTGGGTAAAATCATCTAGGATATACGTGAGGAAATCTGACACTTCTCCCATCATCATCATCAATAGTCATGTTGACCTAAACAAAATCAAATAAATCCTGCATACACATTAATTTATACGCACAATTCTAATGGATTTTGTTTGTATATATATTACCAAAATTTGAGGGAAATTAAAACAAAATTATTAGATCTATACAATGAAATAGTGGCTTGTGATTATGATATTTTAATATTCACTGAATCATGGCTCAATCCCAATATATTAAACTCCGAAATTTGTGACCAAAACAAGTATATTATTTACCGACGTGATAGACATGACCTTACAAAATCTGATGGCAGTGGTGTATTAATTTTAATCGCAAAAAAATTAAAACCAAGTTCGAACCTTCATGGAACTCTAAGGCAGAGGATATATGGGTGACCATCTCCCATTCCACCTTTAAACTTCACGTTTCCTGTGTCTACATCCCTCCAGCATCTCCCAGTGAAATATACAATGATCCTTTTAATAAAATGTGTGATGAGTGTATGCAATATCCTGATCATAATATCCTTGTGGTTGGTGATTATAATCTTCCCCATATTGAATGGACCCCTCACTCTAACTATTACGCCCCATAGAATCATAAAAATAATCTAACATATTTTGAATTTGTTAATACAATTAATACTTGTAATTTGTCAAAATTTAATGGTGTAGTCAACACTAACAGTAAAATATTAGACTTAGTTTTGTGCAACATTAACTGCAATGTTAATCATTGTAATGCGTCAATATCGAATACAGATAGCCATCATCCTCCAATTGAAGTGCAATTACAAATGTGTAGTAATCATAAAGATAAAGAACTTGATATTGTATCGAATTTATAAAATTTTAATAAATGTAATTATGATGAATTAATCTGTAAACTATCTGCAATCAATTGGAATACTAGGCTTTCTGGAACAAATGTTAACACCAATGTCGAAATTTTCTATAATATTGTGTATTCTTTAATTGATGAATTTGTGCCACCCAAAATGTCCAAAAATAACAAATATCCACCATGGTTCTCTCCAGACTTATTAAAGCTTCTTCGTGAAAAAAAGAAAGCTCATGGTAAGTGGAGATTGTATAGCAGAATCTCTGATTATAGATTATTTTCTTCTTTACGCTGTAAAACAAAGATTAAAATCAAAGAGGATTACAATGTGTACATTAACAATATTCAAAATAATATAAATAATAAACCAAAATATTTCTGGACTTATGTCAAAACCTTAAGAAATACAAAAGGTATACCTAACTTTGTAAAATATAATAATCTTGAAGCTAATAATGAACCAGAGATTTGTAATCTTTTTGCAAACTGTTTCAGCTCGGTATTTCTTAATTGTGATGATTCTGATAATATACTAACTTCTGATCAAAATGCTAGCGGTAATTCTCTTTCAAATATTGGTAATGTTCACATAACTCGTGAACAAATTCTAAATTATTTAGTGAATATGAATATAAATAAAGGATGTGGTCCTGACATGATTCCCAGTAAATTTATTAAAACTTGCTTATTCAAATCAATCTCTTGAATCTGGTATATTTCCTCATATGTGAAAATTATCACACATAACTCCTGTGCACAAAACTGGTGACAGACATGAAATTAATAATTATAGACCTATTTCTATTTTATCAATTTTCAGCAAAATATTTGAAGCACTTGTAATAGAACAATTGAGTACTGTATTTAAAAATATTATAATCCTTGAGCAAAATGGTTTTTGCTCTGGTAAGTCAGTTTTAACCAACTTGGTTCCCTTTACGGAATTTATAAGTTCAAATATGGATAAAAAGATTCAAGTCGACGTAATTTACAACGACTTTAGCAAAGCCTTTGACAAAGTACATCATCCCACTTTAATTAAACATTTGTCAAACCTTGCTTTGTAATGAACTTTACTAGAAACAATAATAAAATTTCGTATAACTATACCATCAATGACACCATATTGGAAGTAAAAACTATTGCTAAGGATCTCGGAGTAACTTAAGATCAGAAATTAACATTTACCTCCCACATTGAGAACATAATTAAAGAATCTTTTAAAACTCTTGATTTCATTATGAGAGTTTGCAAAAAATTTAAAAACCTTGACGCCATTATTACTCTTTTTAACTCCCTTGTGAGAACAAAACTAGAATTTGCCTCTGTGGTTTGGAATCCGTATTATAATAAATCTATTTTATTATTAGAAAGCGTTCAGATACGATTTCTAAGATATTTGTGTCTTAAATTTAATATTCATGTTAAAAATTATAATATTAGACTGGATCAATTCAGAATGTTATCCCTAGAACATCGTAGACTTCTTAATGACATAATATTTATGTTTAAAGTTTTCAAAAATTTAATATTTTCTGTGAACCTAATTCAATATTTCCAACTATATGTCCCTAATAAGTCTACAAGATTTACTAGATGCAAAAGTGACCACGACGTGGTACCAATCCGATAACGAACATTTAATTTTCGGGTGTCATTTTAATGAATAAGTTGTATATTGTAAGCTACACGGGCTGGATTCTAGAATACCTACCACACTTGAAATAGCAATTTTCTTGTTGCAATGTTTTTTTTAGCTAAAATATGATGAAGAATTATAAAAATCGAACGCGGAAGCAAATATTTATATGATTTTTTTCAAAAATAATGTCAGATTTTACCTAATCTTGATGAATATGTTGTATATTATAAGGTACATGAACTGGATTCTACAATACCTACCACACTTGAAATAGCAATTTTCTTGCTGCAATGTTTTCTTTTAGCTAAAATATGATAAAGAATTTTAAAATTCGGGCGCGGAAGCAAATAAGTATATGATTTTTTACAAAAATATACTCAGATTTGACCTATTCCTGATGAATACGTTGTATATTGTAAGCTACATGGGCTAGATTCTAGAATACCTACCACACTTGGAATAGCAATTTTCTTGTAGCAATGTTTTTTTTAGCTAAAATATAATGAAGAATTATAAAATTCGGGCGCGGAAGCAAATATTTATATGATTTATTACAAAAATAAAGTCAGATTTTACCTATTCTTAAAATGGATATTTTTGTTAAAAATTCATATCCATGCTTTAGGATCTAAACTATGGATAATTTTAGCATTGAACATGCAAAAGTAACAAAAACGTGGTAGCAATCAAATAATAAACATTCAATTTTCGGGTGTCATTTTAATAAATACAGTGTATATTGTAAGCTACATGGGCTGGATTCCAGAATACCTACCACACTTGAAATAGCAATTTTCTTGTTGCAATATTTTCTTTTAGCTAAAATATGATGAAGAAATATAAAATTCGAACGCGGAAGCAAATATTTATATGATTTTTTACAAAAATAATGTCAGATTTTACCTAATCTTGATGAATATGTTGTATATTATAAGGTACATGAACTGGATTCTACAATACCTACCACACTTGAAATAGCAATTTTCTTGCTGAAATGTTTTCTTTTAGCTAAAATATGATGAAGAATTATAAAATTCGGGCGCGGAAGCAAATATGTATATGATTTTTTACAAAAATAAAGTCAGATTTTACCTATTCTTAAAATGGATATTTTTGTTAAAAATTCATATCCATGCTTTAGGATCTAAACTATGGATAATTTTAGCATTTAACATGCAAAAGTGACAAAAACGTGGTAGCAATCAAATAATAAACATTCAATTTTCGGGTGTCATTTTAATAAATACAGTGTATATTGTAAGCTACATGGGCTGGATTCTAGAATACCTACCACACTTGAAATAGCAATTTTCTTGTTGCAATATTTTCTTTTAGCTAAAATATGATGAAAAATTATAAAATTCGGGCGCGGAAGCAAATATTTAGATGATTTTTTACAAAAAAAGTCAGATTTTACCTATTCTTGATAAATACGTTGTATATTGTAAGCTACATGGGCTGGATTGTAGAATTCCTACCACACTTGAAATAGCAATTTTCTTGTTGCAATGTTTTCTTTTAGCTAAATTATAATAAAGAATTATAATATTCGGGCGCGAAAGCTAATATTTATATGATTTTTTACAAAAATAAAGTCAGATTTTACCTATTCTTTATGAATACGTTGTATATTGTAAGCTACATGGGCTGGATTCTAGAATACCTACAAACCTTGAAATAGCATTTTTCTTGTTACAATGTTTTCTTTTAGCTAAAATATGATGAAGAATTATAAAATTCGAGCGCGAAAGCAAATTTTTATATGATTTAAAAAAAAAGTTAGATTTTACCTATTCTTGATGAATACGTTGTATATTGTAAACTACATAGGCTGAATTCTAGAATACCTACCACACTTGAAATATCAATTTTCTTGTTGCAACGTTTTCTTTTAGCTAAAATATGATAAAGTATTAAAAAATTCGGGCGCGGAAGCAAATATTTATAAGATTTTTTCAAAAATAAAGTCAGATTTTACCTATTTTTGAAATGGATATTTTTGTTAAAACATTCATATCCATGCTTTAGGATCTATACTAGGGATGGTTTTAAGCATTGCACATGCAAAAGTGACCAAAACGTGGTACCAATCAGATAATAAACATTCATATTTCGCGTGTCATTTTAATGAATACGTTGCATATTGTAAGCTACATGGGCTGGATTCTAAAATACCTTCCACACTTGAAATAGCAATTTTCTTGTTGCAGTGTTTTCTTTTAGCTAAAATAAGGTGAAAAATTATAAAATTTGGGCGCGAAAGCAAATATTTATATGGTTTTTTAAATAAATAAATTCAGATTTTACCGTTTCTTGATGAATACGTTGTATTTTGTAAGCTACATGGGCTGGATTCTAGAATACCTATTACACTTGAAATAGCAATTTTCTTTTTGCAATGTTTTCTTTTAGCTAAAATATGATGATGCATTATAAAATTTGGGCGCGGAAGCAAATATTTATATAATATTTTACAAAAATAAAGTCAGATTTTAACTATTCTTGAAATGGATATTTTTGATAAAACATTCATATTCATGCTTTAGGATCTATACTTTAAGCATTGGACATGCAAAAGTGACGAAAACGTGGTACCAATCAGATAATATTAAATTTCGGGTGTCATTTTATTGAATACGTTGTATATTGTAAGCTACATGGGCTGGATTTTAGAAAACCTACCACACTTGAAATAGCAATATTCTTGTTGCAATATTATCGATTAGCTAAACTATGATGAAGAATTATAAAATTCGGACGCGGAAACAAATATTTATATGATTTTTTACAAAAATAAAAACAGATTTTACCTATTCTTAATGAATACGTTGTATATTGTAAGCTACATGGGCTGGATTCGAGAATACCTACCTCACTGGAAATAACAATTTTCTTGTAGCAATGTTTTCTTTTAGCTAAAATATGAAGAAGAATTTTAAAACTCGGGTGCGGAAGCAAATATTTATATGATTTCTTACAAATATAAAGTCAGATTTTACCTATTCTTCAAATGGATATTTTTGTTAAAACATTCATATTCATGCTTTAGGATCTATACTATAGATGGTTTTAAGCATTGGACATGCAAAAGTGACCAAAACGTGGTACCAATCAGATAATAAACATTCATATTTCGCGTGACATTTTAATGAATACGTTGCATATTGTAAGCTACATGGGCTGGATTCTAAAATACCTTCCACACTTGAAATAGCTATTTTCTTGTTGCAGTGTTTTCTTTTAGCTAAAATAAGGTGAAAAATTATAAAATTTGGGCGCGAAAGCAAATATTTATATGGTTTTTTAAATAAATAAATTCAGATTTTACCGTTTCTTGATGAATACGTTGTATTTTGTAAGCTACATGGGCTGGATTCTAGAATACCTATTACACTTGAAATAGCAATTTTCTTTTTGCAATGTTTTCTTTTAGCTAAAATATGATGATGCATTATAAAATTTGGGCGCGGAAGCAAATATTTATATAATATTTTACAAAAATAAAGTCAGATTTTAACTATTCTTGAAATGGATATTTTTGATAAAACATTCATATTCATGCTTTAGGATCTACTCGTATACTTTAAGCATTGGACATGCAAAAGTGACGAAAACGTGGTACCAATCAGATAATATTAATTTTCGGGTGTCATTTTATTGAATACGTTGTATATTGTAAGCTACATGGGCTGGATTCTAGAATACCTACCACACCTGAATTAGCAATTTTCTTGTTACAATGTTTTCTTTTAGGTAAAATATAATGAAGAATTATAAAATTCGGGCGCAGAAACAAATATTTATATGGTTTTTTTTAAAATAAATTCAGATTTTACCTATTCTTAAAATAGATATTTCTGTTAAAACATTCATATTCATGCTTTAGGATCTATACTATGGATGGATTTAAGCATTGGACATGCAAAAGTGACCAAAACATGGTACCAATCAGATAATAAACATTCAATTTTCGTGAGTCATTTTAATGAATACGTTGTATATTTTGAGCTACATGGGCTGGATTCTAGAATACCTACCACACTTGAAATAGCAATTTTCTTGTTTCAATCTTTTCCTTTAGCTAAAATATGATGAAAAATTATAAAATTCGAGAGTGGAAGCAATAATTTATATGATTTTTTACAAAAATAAAGTCAGATTTTACATTATCTTGATGAATACGTTGTATATTGTAAGCCACATGGGCTAGATTCTATAATACCTACCACACTTGAAATAGCAATTATCATGTTGCAATGTTTTCTTTTAGCTAAAATATGATGAAGAATTATAAAATTAGGGTGCGGAAGCAAATATTTATATGATTTTTCACAAAAATAAAGTCAGATGTTACCTATTCTTGATAAATAATTTGTATATTGTAAGCTACATGGGCTGGATTCTAGAAAACCTACGACACTTGAAATAACAATTTTCTTGTTGCAGTGTTTTTTTTTTGCTAAAATAAGATAAAAAATTATAAAATTTGGGCGCGGAAGCAAATATTTATATGATTTTTTACAGAAATAAAGTCAGATTTTACCTTTTCTTGATGAATACTTTGTATATTGGAAGCTACATGGGCTGGATTCTAGAATACCTACCACACTTGAAATAGCAATTTTCTTGTTGCAATGTTTTCGTTTAGCTAAAATATGATGAAGAATTTAAAAATTCGGGCGCGTAAGCAAATATTTATATGATTATTTACAAAAATAAAGTCAGATTTTACCTATTCTTGATGAATACGTTGTATATTGTAAGCTACATGGGCTGGATTCTAGAATACGTACCACACTTGAAATAGCAATTTTTTTGTTGCAATGTTTTCTTTTAGCTAAAATATGATAAAGAATTATAAAATTCGGGCGCGGAAGCAAATATTTACTTATATTATTTTTTACAAAAATAAAGTCAGATTTTACCTATTCTTGAAATGGATATTTTTGTAAATACATTCATATTCATGCTTTAGGATCTATACTATAGATATTTTTAAGCATTGGACATGCAAAAGTGAGTGAAACGTGGTACCAATCAGATAATAAACATTTAATTTTAGAGTGTCACTTTAATAAATACGTTGTATATTGTAAGCTACATAGGCTGGATTCTAAAATACCTACCACACATTTTACCTTTTCTTGATGAATAAGTTGTATATTTTCAGCTACATGGGCTGGATTCTAGAAAACCTACTACACTTGAAATAGCAATTTTCCTGTTGCTATGTTTTCTTATAGCTAAATGATGATGAAGAATTATAAAATTTAGGCGCAGAAGCAAATATTTATATGACATTTTACAAAAATAAAATCAGATTTAACCTATACTTGAAATGGATATTTTTGTTAAAACATTCATATTCATGCTTTAGGATCTATACTATGGATGGTTTTAAGCATTGGACATGCAAAAGTGACCAAAACGTGGTACCAATCAGATAATAAACATTTAATTTTCGGGTGTCATTTTAATGAATACGTTGTATATTGTAAGCAACATAGGCTGGATTCTAGATTACCTACCACACTTGAAATAACAATTTTCTTGTCGCAATGTTTTCTTTTATTTTAAATATTATGAAAAATTATAAAATTCGGGCGCGGGAGCAAATATTTATATGATTTTTTACAAAAATAAAGTCAGATTTTACCTATTCTTGTAATGGATATTTTTGTTAAAACATTCATATTCATGCTTTAGGATCTATACTACGGAAGGTTTTAAACATTCGACATGCAAAAGTGAACAAAACGTGGTACCAATCAATACGTTGTATATTGAAAGCTACATGGGCTGGATTCTAGAACACATACCACACTTGAAATAGCTCTTTTCTTGTTGTAATGTTTTCTTTTAGCTAAAATATGATGAAGAATTATGAAATTCGGGCGCGAAAGGAAATATTTATATGATTTTTTACAAAAATAATTTAGATTTTACTTAAGGTGCATTCAGATAAGCATTTGGTTTTAAGGTTTACAATTACGTTTTAAGTTTAGAAATAGCCACACAGAATATCATTCACATAATAAGATTTTCAATAGGCGTGCAATTTTCAAAAATTTAATTAATTAATAATATAGATTTATTTGATAGTATTATATTGGCAAAATACTTTGTTTACATTTAAGGTAGTTGCCAAAATTAATTGTTCTTCGTAATTCATTTCAAGTCAATAGTAAAATTTGTGGTTATATTTGAAGTGACAGCTGGCAAAGAGAGAAAAGTACATGACGCTATTGCATACTACCTGCTTTGCTATTGGTCCATTCGTAAACATAAACGTAAACCTAAACATAAGTTTGGAGTTTGCATACTTTACGTTTAACGCTTGCACTACAATGCGCAGTGTGAATGTTTTCATTTTGACACATGGCGTCAAACTTTCATAATCTTAAACGCAATTGTAAACCTTAAAACTAAACACTTATGTGAATGCACCTTTATTCTTGATAAATACGTTGTATATTGTAAGCTACAAGGGCTGGAATCTAGAATACCTACCACACATGAAATAACAATTTTCTTGTTATTATGTTTTCATTTAGCTAAAATATGATGAAGAATTATAAAATTCGGGCGGGAAAGCAGATATTAATTTGGTTTTTTACAAAAATAAAGTCAGTTTTTACCTATTCTTGATGAATACGTTGTATATTGTAAACTACAAAGGTTGGATTCTAGAATACCTACCACACTTGAAATAGCAATTTTCTTGTTGCAATGTTTTCTTTTAACTAAAATATGATGAAGAATTATAAAATTTGGGCGCGGAAGCAAATATTTATATGATTTTTTACAAAAATAAAGTCAGATTTTACCTATTCTTGATGAATACGTTGTATATTGTAAGCTAGATGGGCTAGATTCTAAACTACCTACCACACTTGAAATAGCAATTTTCTTGTTGCAGTATTTTCTTTTATCTAAAATATGATGAAGAATTATAAAATTCGGGCGCGAAAGCAAATATTTATATGATTTTTTACAAAAATAATGTCAGATTTTACCTATTCTTGATGAATACGTTGTATATTGTAAGCTACATAGGCTGGATTCTAAAATACTTACCACACTTGAAATAGCAATTTTCTTGTTGCAATGTTTTCTTTTAGCTAAAATATGATGAAGAATTATAAAATTCGGGCGCGGAAGCAATTATTCATATGATTTTTTACAAAAATAAAGTCAGATTTTACCTATTCTTGATGAATACGTTGTATATTGTAAGCTACATGGGCTGGATTCTAGAAAACCTATCACACTTGAAATAGCAATTTTCTTGTAGCAATGTATTCTTTTAATAATAATAATAATCTTTAATTACCCAACAGGTCACCAATTACAGGGTAATTTAGAAAAATATAAATGTATAAATATCAATATACAATAAATATAATTAAATAAGACAAAATAATTACATATATGATTTTAAACAATATATATATAGAAAACATACAACAGAATTATACGTCAGGACAGTAATGGACGCAGTGGTACGCAGATACGTGGGACATGAAGACATCATTAGAGACTTTTTCTGCATTCTGACACATGATGCAGACCGGTGAGCGCAGATACACATCAGTCCGTGCGGTAGGGAGATGGAATGTCCTGCATTGCCTGGATGACAACCTTGGTACATGGAACGGGATTCTATCTAAAATGAATAGAGCATAAATTTTGATGTGAATCAGCATCCACATGAACCTCGCACTGGAGATAATTCGCCTGGAAGCTAGGGACGGAATGTCATGACGCTGTAAAAGTGACTGTGTATCTACATCTCTTCCGGGGTAAGTATTGTCTAATTTAAAGGATGCATATTTTAGGAACCTGCGCTGGACACGATCAAGATGTAGAGCTTGGCTATCGTAATACGGATACCAGATTAGACTGGCGTATTCCAATTTACTGACTACAAAAGCATAATACAAAGATTTTAAAGCATGTATGTCATGAAACGGTCTGCAAATTCGGATTATAAAGCCCAATGTCCTATTGGCAGAGGAACAAATATTGATAATATGCTCAGTAAAGTTGAAATTAGAATTAAATAGAACGCCTAAATCTCGTATAGAAAATGAACGTGTAAGTATAGAATTATTAACAGTGTAATCATGAAGCACATAGTTTTTTTTACGTGTGTAGGTAATAATAAAACACTTGTTAGTATTAATTACTAATTTATTATCTTTACACCAGGCTACTAATTTGTCAGTATTATCTTGAAGTACCAAAGCATCAGAAGAGGATGAGATAGAATGAAAAAGCTTAATGTCATCAGCGTAAGCCAGAACGTGACAACTAAAAGATAATAGTAATTCATTGATAAAGAGGATGAATAGTAACAAACCCAGGTTAGAACCTTGGGGAACTCCAGAGATAGCAATGAATTTGGAAGAAGAAAATCCATTATAAAAAACAAAGCAATATCTGTCCGAAAGGTACGAAGATAAAAGTAGAAGTACGGCAGGAGCAGCACCAAAAGACCCAATTTTATCTAGTAATAGACCATGATCGATGAAATCAAATGCTCTGGAGAGATCACTGTAAACAGCATCCACTTGTCCGCGATGATCTATAACTTCAGAAACAAATTGCGAGAAGCAAGCAAGATTGGTTACCGTTGAGCGTCCTTTCATGTAGCCATGTTGATCATTGGAGATGAAGGATCTAGTGTGTGTAAGTAGAGTATTGTAGATAACCATTTTAAAAAGTTTGCTAAAGTTATTTAGGATAGATATAAGCCTATAGTTGCAGACGTTAGATTTATCACCTTTCTTGTGGACTGGAATAATTCGTGTTTGTTTCCAAAGCAACATAAATGTAGACGTTTTAATAGCTAAATTAATAATTATGGATAAAGGAGCGGCAAGGATGAAACGACAGTCTTTAATAAAATAATCAGGTACCTTATCTACTCCACAATTATTTTTATTATGTAATTTAGATATTAAAGAAATTAAATCATTTTCAGTGAGATAGCCCATGGAAAATGAAGGGTGATTATTATGCAACTTGTCGTTATTAATGTCAAAAATAGAGCTGTCAGTAAAAAATTCAGAAAAAAACAGTGGCAAAAGCATTTACTATGTCTTGTGGTTTGTTGTAGATGACATCATTGGCAATAACTATACCTGGAATACGAGAGCAACCTTGTTTCAGGTTAACATATTTCCAAAATTCACTCGGATTAGATTTGATGTTGTTCTCTACTTTATTGATATACTCTTCATAGGCTACTTTCATTTTATTTTTAATTAATGTTCGCAATCTTTTGAATTCATTATAATAAGTAAGTTGCCTTGTTTTTATTCATTTTTTCCTGAAGTACTCTTTCGTTTTAAGATTACCTTTAATCTCGAAAGTGAACCAAGGTGGAAAATTGGATGTACAGCACCTACAAGTTGGGACAAATCTGTCTAAGGCTTCATATAGAATGCGGTAGAATTCATTTAGCGCTTCATCAACTTGAACAAAATTGTTTATGTAAGACCAGTCAACGTTGCATATATACTCATATAAATTATTGAAATCCGCTTTCTTAAAGTTATAACGATAGTTATTGGCTGTAGGAAAATTTATATGTCGTTCAGCAGTGACGAGATCGCAGTTAATTTTTAAGGCAGGGTGATACTTATCTTCAGGAACCAATGGAGAGTCAAATTTCACTGTATTTATAGGTAAAAAATTAGCAAAAACAAGGTCCAACATATTGTTATATTTATTAATTACAGAATTATATTGTTTCAGATTTAATACCTCACAGAGATTACGGAAAGAAGCTGATTTAACACATGTGGCAGTAGTACCATAAAAATTGGGAAGATTGAAGTCCCCTACCAAAATAATTTTTTCATTAAGGAATAAAAGTGAAAGAGCATCAGTAAATGTTTCTATTTCATTAACGTGTACATCAGGTGGTATGTAGACAGCACTTAATATGAATGTGTGATTAGTGAAAAAACACTTGCAGGCTACGAGATCAATCAGTGGAACAGAATTTTTTATATACTTAGTATCAATTGTTTTGAAACTGATAGAGTCTTCTAGAGCAATTAACACACCACCACCATTAGAACGTCCGGTAAGAGAAAATAATCTATCATCACGAATATCATTGTAATTAGATGGAAACATTTCAGAATTAAGAACAGATTCATTCAACCAAGTTTCCGATACAACAATCATATCATGAAACGAGGAACAACAATTAACATAAAATATATCACATTTAGAATTTAAACCCCTAGTGTTTTGATAGTAAATGTTAAGAGAGATTGATGAACTGTTGGGCGGAATTAGTTTAAAGAAGACACAACTTTTGGAATATTACTAACATATTTAATAGTTAAGTTACTCTCACCAGCAGCAATACGATTGTCTAGTTCCTGCTTAATAGTTTTAAAATAATCTCTTTGCATTTTTGTTCGATCATGAGAAATAGATATGTGTTTCCATTTATCAATAGTTTTTAGAGTTTTTGATTTTTTCATGACCTGAATGACTTCATCAGAAGAAGATAGCTGCACTTTTAAAGGAAGAGATATAGGTTTTGAACCGTCAAAGCGACCGACACGTGAAAATTTTACTATGGGATATTTTGCACCTATATAAGAAACTATACTGTTAATCATCACAGAATCTTGTGCAAGCGATTGCTCTTTATTTAGAGAACTATCCTCTGGTGATCCATATATCAAGATGTTGCAGGAACACTTCTGTCGCTCAAAAACTTCTTGAATGATACTTTCCGTCAATAAAGGAATGGATTGAGGAACATGCAGGTCATTTATTGATTTCTTTATTTCATACAGATTTTTTTGCAGGTTAATTATTGTTAATTTGAGACTGTCTATATCATTACCGACAGTTTGACAATTAGAGCAATTCCATTTTAAACCTGATTTAGCATTGTTTATGGATCGAGTAATAGACGCATGAACATCAACGCAGTCTATGTTAAAGACATACACGGAACATGTAATAAATCTGTGAGGTTCAACATCTTTCATGCAACAATGGCATTGAATGGCCATAATAAACGAGATAAAAAAATAATAATAATAAAAAAAAATAACACCCTGTATACAGTATTTGGATGGAACACCCTGTATACTGTTACACCTGAGACAGGTAGCAACGAACAGGATAATGAATTTGTATGGTAGACAAGAATAAACAAAACTATCAACCACGCCTTTTTTAAAGCAAAAAATAATAAAAAACTGAAGAAAACTCACCCATCGTAATATGTGTCTCAACAATACACTAATACACAGAGAGCCAATAACTTACTCTTGAATTTGATACCACAATTAGGTGAAGATCACAAAATAAACCACAAAAAAAAAACAATAAATACGCAGAGCAAAGAATATACGTCTACTCTCCTGACAACTTCAAGAAATATTTAGCTAAAATATGATAAAAAATTAAAAATTTCGGGCGCGGAAGCAAATATTTATATGATTTTTTACAAAAATAAAGTCAGATTTTACTTATTCTTGAAGTGGATATTTTTGTAAAACATTCATTTTCATGCTTTAAGATCTATAGTATGGATAATTTTAGCATTGGAAATGCAAAAGTGACCAAAACGTGGTACCAATCAGATAATAAACATTCAATTTTCGGGTGTCATTTTAATGAATACTTTGTATATTGTAAGCTACATGTTCTGGATTCTAGAATACCTACCACACTTGAAATAGCAATTTTCTTGTTGTAATGTTTTCTTTTAGCTAAAATATGAAAAAGAATTATAAAATTCGGGCGAGGAAGTAAATATTTATATCATTTTTTACAAAAATAAAGTCTGATTTTACTTATTCTTGATGATTACGTTGTATATTGTAAGCTACATGCGCTGGATTCTAGAATACCTACCACACTTGAAATAGCTATTTTCTTGTTGCAATAATTCCTTTTAGCTAAAATATGATAAAAAATTATAAAATTCGGGCGCGGAAGCAAATATTTATATGATTTTTTACAAAAATAAAGTCAGATTTTACCTATTCTTGATGAATGCGTTGTATATTGTAAGCTACATGGCTGAATTCTAGAATACCTACCACACCTGAAATAGCAATTTTCTGGTTGCAATGTTTTCTTTTAGCTAAAATATGATAAAGAATTATAAAATCCGGCGCGGAAGCAAATATTTATATGATTTTTTACAAAAATAAAGTCAGATTTTACCTATTCTTAAAATGGATATTTTTGTTAAAACATTCATATTCATGATTCAGTATCTATACTATGAATGGTTTTAAGCATTGGACATGCAAAAGTGACCAAAACGTGGTATCAATCAGATAATAAACATTAGATTTTCAGGTGTCATTTTAATGAATACGTTGTATATTGTAAGCTACATGGGCTGGATTCTAGAATACCACCCATACTTGAAATAGCAATTTTCTTGTTGCAATGTTTTCTTTTAGCAAAATTATGGTGAAGAATTATAAATTTCTGGCGCGAAAGCAAATATTTATATGATTTTTTACAAAATTAAAGTCAGATTTTACCTTTTTTGGTTGAGTACGTTGTATATTGTAAGCTACATTGGTAGATTCTAAAATACCTACCACACTTGAAATAGCAATTTTCTTGTGGCATTGTTTTTTTTTAGCTAAAATATGATGAAGAATTATAAAATTCGGGCGCGGAAGCAAACTTATATGATTTTTTACAAAAATAATGTCAGATTTTACCTATTCTTGATATGGATATTTTTGTTAAAACATTCATATTCATTCTTTAGTATCTATACTATGGATGGTTTTAAGCATTAGACATGCAAAAGTGACCAAAACGTGGTACCAATCAGATAATAAACATTAAATTTTCGGGTGTCATTTTAATAAATACGTTGTATATTGTAAGCTACATGGGCTGGATTGTAGAATATCTACCACACTAGAAATAGCAATTTTCTGGTTGCAATGGTTTCTTTTAGCTAAAATATGATAAAGAATTATAAAATTCAGGCGAGGAAGTAAATATTTATATCATTATTTACAAAAATAAAGTCAGATTTTACTTATTCTTGATGAATACGTTGTAGATTGTAAGCTACATGGGCTAGATTCTAGAATACCTACCTCACTTGAAATAGCAATTTTCTTGTTGCAATGGTTCCTTTTAGATAAAATATGATGAAAAATTATAAAATTCGGGCGCGGAAGCAAATATTTATATGATATTTTACAAAAAATACGTCAGATTTTACCTATTATTTAAATGAATATTTTTGTTAAAACATTTATATTCATGCTTTAGGATCTATACTATGGATGGTTTTAAGCATTAGACATGCAAAAGTGACCAAAACGTGGTACCAACCAGATAATAAACATTCAATTTTCGGGTGTCATTTTAATGAATACGTTGTATATTGTAAGCTACATAGGCTGGATTCTAGATTACCTACCACACTTGAAATAGCAATTTTCTTGTTGCAATGTTTTCTTTTAGCAAACATATGATGAAGAATTATAAAATTCTGGAGCGGAAACAAATATTTATATGATTTTTTGCAAAAATAAAGTGGGATTTTACCTTTTTTTGTTGAGTACGTTATATATTGTAAGCTACATGGGCTGGATTCTAGAATACCTACCACACTTGAAATAGCAATTTTCTTGTTGCAATGTTTCCTTTTAGCTAAAATATGATAAAAAAATATAAAATTCGGGCGCGGAAGCAAATATTTATATGATATTTTACAAAAATAACGTCAGATTTTACCTATTCTTGATGAATACGTTGTATATTAAAAGTTACATGGCTGGATTCTAAAATATCTACCACACTTGAAATAGCAATTTTCTTGTTGCAATGTTTTTTTTTTAGCTAAAATATGATGAAGTAATATAAAATTCGGGCGACGAAAAATATGTTTATATGATTTTTTAAAAAAATAAAGTCAGATTTTACATATTCTTGAAATGGATATTTTTGTTAAAACATTCATATTCATGCTTTAGGATCTATACAATGGATGGTTTTAAGCATTAGACATGCAAAAGTGACCTAAACGTGGTACCAGTCAAATAATAAACATTTAATATTCTTGTGTCATTGTAATGAATACGTTATATATTGTAAGCTACATGGGCTGGATTCTGGAATACCTACCACACTTGAAATAGTAATTTTTTTGTTGCAATGTTTTCTTTTAGCTAAAATATGATGAAAAATTATAAAATTCAGGAGCGGAAACAAATATTTATAAGATTTTTTACAAAAATAAAGTCAGATTTTACCCTTTTCTTGATGAATACGTTGTATATTGTAAGCTACATGGGCTGGATTCTAGAATACCTACTACACTTGAAATAGCAATTTTTTGTTGCAAAGTTTTCTTTTAGCTAAAATATAATAAAGAATTATAAAATTTAGGCGCGGAAGCAAATATTCGTATGATTTTTTACAAAAATAAAGTCTGATTTTACCTATTCTTGAAATGGATATTTTTGTTAAAACATTCATATTTATGCTTTAGGATCTATACTATGGATAATTTTAGCATTGGACATGCAAATGTGAACAAAACGAGATACCAATCAGAGAATGAACATTAAATTTTCGGGTGTCATTTTAATGAATACGTTGTATATTGTAAGCTACATGGGCTGGATTCTAGAATACCTCCCACACTTGAAATAGCAATTTTATAGTTGCAATGTTTTCTTTTAGCTAAAATATGATAAAAAATTATAAAATTCTGGCGCGAAAGCAAATATTTATGTGATTTTTTACAAAAATAAAGTCAGATTTTAACTTTTCTTGATGAGTACGTTGCATATTGTAAGATACATGGGCTGGATTCTAGAAGACCTACTACACTTGAAATAGCAATTTTCTTATTGCAATGTTTTCTTTTAGCTACAATTTGATAAAAAATTATAAAATTTAGGCGCGGAAGCAAATATTTATACAATTTCTTACCTATTCTTATTGAATACGTTGTACATTGTAAGATACATGGGCTAGAGGTTAGAATACCTACCACACTTGAAAGAGCAATTTTCTTGTTGCAATGTTTTCTTTTAGCTAAAATAAGATGAAGAATTATGAAATTCGGGCGCGGAAGCAAATATTTATATGATTATTTCAAAAATAATGTCAGATTTTACCTTTTCTTCATGAATATGTTGTATATTGTGAGCTACATGGGCTGGATTCTAGAATACCTACAAACCTTGAAATAGCATTTTTCTTGTTACAATGTTTTCTTTTAGCTAAAATATGATGAAGAATTATAAAATTCGAGCGCGAAAGCAAATTTTTATATGATTTAAAAATAAAGTTAGATTTTACCTATTCTTGATGAATACGTTGTATATTGTAAACTACATAGGCTGAATTCTAGAATACCTACAACACTTGAAATAGCAATTATCTTGTTGCAATGTTTTCTTTTAGCTAAAATATAATGAAAAATTATAAAACTTGGGCGTTCTTAGAAGTACTACAGACGACTTTGGGCTGTGTGTAAGTAGCGAGGTAGAATTGTTTTGCGTACTAGCTGTAGAAGCTGAAGACGTTGATGCGTTTTTATTTGAATCCGGTACACTTAAGGACTCGTGCGTTGGTGTCGACTTCTCAAAATGTAAGAGCGTATGATGACGCTGATTGCATGAGCGACAAGTGTATTTCGACTTGCAATTGTGAGTCATATGAAAGAATGACAGGCAGTTTCGAAAGCAAATATTGGTGCGAACAACATTGACGCGTTTCGATGGGTCCATTTTGAGAAACATAGAACATTTATATAAAGCGTGCTGTTGTGAGCAAGCGACACATTTAGGAGTGTTTGTAGTAGATACAAAACTTGAAGTATTAAATGGTTTTCGCTTACTGTGACGCATATTAGGTGTTGAATTATCTGATGACGCTTGAATACTTTGCCTCTGTTGAGATTGGATAAATTGATTTAGAAATTATAGAAGCTCATCAAGTGTGGGCAGATTATCTTTGTCTAATGTGCGTTCAAAATTATTTCGAGTTTGCGTATCTTAGAAATTAGGATGACAGCAATAACTGCGCTCCAATCATCAACTGGTTCTCGATTGGCTCGTAAAGCTTCAGTATGCTCTTTAATTGAGGCAACAAATCTAGTAGCGAGAGATAGGATATTTCTTGGCTAGTTGTTGATATTAAAAACGAAGATGGTTACTGGAAATCATCCACTCTTTATTGTATTCAGCCTCTACAGTTTCGACCCCACAAATATTTAAATTCATCTCCTGAAGAAGACCCATGTGGGGTCGAAACTGTAGAGGCTGAATACAATAAAGAGTGGCTGATTTCCAGTAACCATCTTCGTTTTTAAAATCTAGTAGCGTTGATATGTGTCATAGGGCTGAGCTTTGGCAAATCAATTCGCGTTTGCAAATGATAAGATGAGATTAACCGTTTTTGAGCATAACGATCAGTTAAAAGTTTGATCGCGATTGTGTAGTTATCATCAGACACACATAGATTTTTTTATTAAAGCTGATGGTTCTCCTTCCAAGACAGATTTCAAGTATTGACTCTTTTGAGCAGGACGGAGGCCTTCATTTTCGTGAATGGAACTGGTAAAAAGATCATAAAAGGAATTCCAATTCGCAATGTTACCAGAGAAATGAGGCAAATTAAATTTAGGAAGTCGAGTGAATGTTTGAGATTGCGATGAGGTTTGGGACATGAACGCAGTGTTCATGGTATCCGCAGCTGATTGTTCCAAGAATGGCGGTTTTTCAAATTTCGCATTTATTTTGCAAACAGAAGCAAAGAAGTCTTCGTGTTCGATATAGAGTTCTTCTTGCTTATCAGCGTTGCTTGTATGAGTCATTATTTTGATATGATTCATTTCAAAATCACGGATGCGTTCAGCAAGCATTTTAAAATGTGCGCGAGCTGCTGGTACTTTGTTTGAATTCATTGTGGCTTGAGTGATGAGCGACTCTAAAGTTCGTACGAATCGCTTGCAGAAGTTGCGACGTACAGTTGGTGTTGTTAATTCCGACATGAAAAGGTTCAAAGATGTATGAAACGACAACAAAATTGTGTGACAACAGAACACTAACTACAGACCGACAGACGTTAGATACTGTCCCAACAGATCAAGGCTCTCGAAGAACCAATGTGGCGTGGCAACAGAACACTAACTACAGAAAGACGGACGATAAATACTGCTCCGGAAAACCTCCGGATCCGGCTCGAGGGACCAATGTGGCGACGCGGTCAAAATTAAAATGTATTTAAGATCCGTGCGACCGATTGCGTCTATACAGGGTGTTTGGCGAAAGGCCGGCACCCAAAATATTTCGTTTATTTTGAGAGATACAAGAAAATGTTAAGGAGCAAAGCTAAACTAGACAAAGGGACTCATAAAATGATCCTAGTACAAATTTTGTGTCACTTCCGGTTATAGCGGAAATGGCTCCAACTTTAATTCTAGCATAGGGAATCGGTATTTTTATATTTTTTTACGGAATGTACATAAAATTAGCTTTGCAATGATACCAAAATATCATAGTTTTACTTCAACCATTTCAAAATGGCGACAATTTATTTTCATATTTATGTACTTACAACTATATGTAATTAACGAAAAAAAAATGTTTAATATATCTTACAATAATCAACACAATACAAAAACCTTCTAAATATAAGAAAGAAAATAAAAATTAAAAATACTCAAAATGGCCGCAGTCATTTTCTGCACAATTTGTCACATATAACAAATTTTGCCACTACATCGCCAGGAAAGGTAGATCTAATATTTTTTGACATTATTTGTTTGGTTCCAGGTAACAAAATCTCAAATAGCTGGCTATGATGTATTTTTTTTATGAATTTTTATTAGTAAATATTTTAAAAATAAAGTGTCGCCATTTTGAAATGGTTGAAGTAAAACAATGATATTTTGGTATCATTATAAAGCTAATTTTATGTACATTTCGAAAAAAAATATAAAAATATCGATTCCCTATGCTAGAATTAAAGTTGGACACATTTCCGCTAAAACCGGAAGTGACACAAAATTGTTATTATGGCCATTTTATGAGTCCCTTTGTCTAGTTTAACTTTGCTTCTTAACATTTTTTTGTATCTTTCAAAATGAACGAAATATTCTGGGTGCCGGCCTTCCGCCAAACACCCTGTATGTGTTGCGTGGATCCGAAAGGACTGTTAGTAGTGACGGAATGTGAAACACCTTTAAACAAAATGTAATGACGCGAACTATAAAGAATACCAATCAGAAATAATAGATACAAAGTTGATAATGGTGGTTAGGTATGACACTCTTCCCCTGCAGGAGCGATGTACAGGACTTACAATTGATTGGAAGCTCGTGGGAAGGTAGGAAAAAGAGGGTTGGCCCACAACTGTTAAATAGGAACGAAGCTGTACAAACTTGAACTACCAACAGCAAAGTAGACGCAATAGCTGGAGTTAGAATCAATGTGCAAGTGTACAAAGCGTGCTGCTAACCAGCGCCAATAAATTCATGCGATATGAATGTTTAAATTAAGTATAACAGTGCAATAAATGCGAGTAAATAATACAAAATAAAGATACAAAATAAAGCATAAAGCGTGCAGCAAATGTGCAATGTGCACCTGGCAAATATTATAGAATCAGTCTGAATGACAGGTTCGTAAGTAGAATAAAGTAAAGCGTACTAACTGCGTACCAGATGTATAAAGTAAAGCGATTTTAGGTCTACCTTGAGCAGCATGCAGCAGATAGAACAGTGATACAAACTTCTGGAGATGCACTTCTAAGCGATCGTTAGTACATGCAGTCTTCCAATTGGAATGCAATATAGCCAGTGCTGATAATTTTGTTCTATTGCTAAAAATGCTGAAAAAGCAACAAATAAATAAAGAAAATAAAGTATATGCACGGTGAATGCACCAATGCGGTGGGTATGTATTTTAGGTTAGCAATCCAAAAAACAATAGAAAAAGCGGTGCTAAGCACAAACAACTTGGATCACAAAACACTGCGAATGATATTTAAATTATCACTAAAGTAGAACATCAAATGCTCTTAGTTCACGAGATTTTTAAGGCAAAAAGCCGTAATAAAAATTTACATGTGCGTTAACTTGAAAAACAAGACAGAGAAGAGTTTGTCAAAAAAACGCACAAAATATAGTAAAACTGCGGGAACGACAGTGGTCGGTCCGTCCGCCGTTAGATGGCACATGCGGTCCGAACAGTAGGTATGTCAGATCAATATAGCCCAGAAGTCTTCAAAAACTATTTATGTAATCAGAATAAGGATATTTTCTCCGACAACTTCGAATGCAGCGTAATCAATGTTTCCCCACTGAAAAGAATGAGAAAAAATATCAAGCCACAATCTAAATTGATATACGTATAAAAATCTCGTACATACCGGCAAAGTTTTTATCGATTACGATTTCTGTACAGTCTTCGATGCTATTGAAGTACGTCGCTGCTTTAACTGCTGCGGATACCTTCACCACGCCTCTCATTGTTCACGGAAAGATCCTTCTTGTCCAAAATGTGCTAGTAATCACACTATTAAAGATTATTCTACTGCCTTCAAATGCATTAACTGTATTCGACATAATGAAGTCAATACGCCAATTGACCATGACGTTTGGAACGAAAACTGCCCCATATATCTAGAAACATTGAAAAAATTCAAATCCGGAATACTTGGCTATCAATAGCAACTACAGTCCACCAAGAAGTACTCACCTGATCATCACATCAAAATCTCGTGCTTTTATTAAAACGTACATGGTCTCAACAGTAAACTTCCAGATCTCTATACGTCACTATTTTCAACAAATTATGACATTCTGGCTTTCACGGAAACTTGGTTATGTGATAGTGTGTTAAACTCGGAAATATGCGATAGTTCGTACACAATAAACCGCATTGACAGAAAATTCAATCTTTGTGAAGTGAGTCGTGGAGGCGGCGTGCTACTACTAACAAAATCAAACCTGCACTGCAGCGTAGTTTGGTTAGATAAATTCAATGACATTCTACCCGTAAACATTGACATTTTGTGTTCCAAATTATTTTTGAATCAAAATGTACTTTACATATTTGTTATCTATATTCCACCAGTAATTGTTATCGATCAATTTACGAAAATTTTTGAATTCTTTGAGGCTCTGGATTTTTTAGTTGATAACAAATTTATAATTTTTGGCGACTTTAATATTCTAGAGTTAACTGCCAACGTGAATAGCATCAGATGCCAAATATTTTCGTCTTTTTTGAGTATTATGGATGCTTCTCAATACAATAATGTACCTAACAACTTAAATCGCTTCCTTGACTTAGTAATTTCAAACACGCACTGCAATGTTATATCAGCTACCGACACAATTTTTTCAAAGGAAGAGAATCACCACCCCCCACTATCAATTGAACTTCCCACTGAGACTAATCCAAAACATTTCAAGGCTCCCAAGATTGATAGTAAACAATATAATTTTAAGCACGCTAATTACATACAATTATAAGAACTTATTGCCAATCATAACTGGGATGTTTTAAGTAGTTTCTCTGCTGTAGACGACGCTTGCCATTATCTTTGCGAAACACTTTATAAATTTTTTGATATTTGTGTACCTTTTAAACGTATTAATAAGATAAATTTTCCACCCTGGTTTACACCAACCTTAAGAATCGAAGTTAAAAAGAAAAATCATTATAATAAAATGCACAAAAAATTTCCAAACAATCAACAATATGCCCAAATGTACAAATTTCGTAGAGCAATGTAGGGAAGGATTTTATTTTGAATTCACACAAAACTGTTTTTAACCACGTTTATTTTATTCAACAACCACGCCATATTGTAACATCTCCCTCTTCCCGTTCTTCTTCTTATACCTACATAACACGCCAAATTTAAATTTTTAATTATTTCCTACAGTTCGGCCAAACCTGACATGTGATCGTCCCGATCACCATAACATAACATAAGTGGTACAATATTGTGAATGCATAAACATAATCGATATAAATTTGCAGGTTTATAAATTTACAAAAGTTACATAATTTAAATTCTAGTACATAACATAAGCATTTAATACATAACATAAATCGCTAGCATCCCTGTAGGATATCACAAGTTTTATTCATTTCACATAAAACACATAACTTGTTGCATAAGTAACTAATTATGACGCACTAAGTTCATCATTACATATTTTTTTTTGAAATTAAATAGAAATTTCCACTCAATTTTCAATATGAACATTTCGGGAAGGGAAGGTTTACGGATAAGGTCTCATTCGGCTTGCCTCTCGGACGGATTTATATGGTTTATTAGTGATCTGGTAGCCTGGGATATCTTCAATTACGTAAAGGTCATTTTCTAGGACTTTAGTAATCTGATAAGGACCTTGGTATTTTGGTATCAGCTTCTTATTTATTCCAGCAGTTGTATCAACATTAGTTATCATTACACGATCTCCAATATAATATTTTTTCGGTTCTTGATGATGTTTATTAAACTGTACAGTATTGTACTCAGACATTTGTTGAATATTCTGGGAAGCTTCTTTTCTTCGATGTTCAAGATCTCGTTCACTACGATTGACTTCAGATTCTAAATATTCCTTTAGCAGGTCATTAACTTGTCCTCGTTGATCAACCCCAAATAGTAATCGACTTGGTATATCTCCTGTAGAGCGACAGATAGTATTGTAAATGAGAATTCTACTTCGTCTAAAGCATCGTCCCATCGATTCGATTCTACTGTTAGTTTAGCTAGCATTGGCGTTAGAGACCGATTAATTTTTTCTATCTATCCGTTCGCGCAGGGCGTACCAGCTGCAATAAGTGTAAGCTTTACATTTTCTTCTTCTAGGAATTTAGAAAACTTTGATGACGTGAATGCAGATCCTCTGTCTGCGACCATACACTGCGGTTTACTAAAATTCTTAAAATACTGTGCTAAGTACTTTATTACTTCATCGGCGTTTGTAGTCTTGCATTTGTATAGTTTTACATGTTTCGTAAATCCATCAATTATTTCAAATATGTACTTGTAGCCTTTGGGTGTATTCTCAAGAGGTCCGTAATGGTCTATGTGAACCATTGCAAAAGGGACATCACCTTTGGGTATACTATGTAGCAAGCCTTCTTTCTTACCACTGTGCGGTTCTGTTCTTTTTATGAGTTCAATAACTTTTTTAGTAGATACGTGTGCCATTTTATCATGACAGTTACTTATTACCTTTGGAATGAGATTCTTTGGTACCCAAAATAAAAGACGTTTTTTATCTTTCTTATAAACAAGGCCATTTACCAATTCATAATCTGGGTCTTCATTTTTTTCGAGCTCATCTCTTTTCTTTATTATTTCATCATCGTCACTCTGTTTAATTGCTAGTGTTAATTCAAACGGATTATCTTCCAAAACTAAAATATTGTGCTGGCGACTTAGCGCATCTACATGTCGCATCCGATTATTCAATCTATGTTTCATTTCAAAATTGTAATTTTCTAATTCAAGGGCCCAACGTGCTATTTTAGGATTTATATCCTTTTTCTTTAGTGCTAATTTTAGACTGTTGCAGTCAGTAATGATCTTAAATTTTATTCCATGCAAATAAATCCTGAATCTACGTAGTGTGTAAATCACTGCTAGAGTCTCCAACTCGTAACTGTGGTATTTGTTCTCGGCAGGACTGGTGCGTTTACTAAAGTAGAATATAGGTCGGAACTTGCCATCACTTTGTTTTTGAAGCAGAACTGCTCCAAATCCTAAGCTGCTTGCGTCACAATGAAGTTCTGTAACAGCAGTTGGATTATATAGCGCTAGGACTGGCTTACTAATTAAAGAGTTCTTTAAGTACTCAAACGATTCCATTTCCTTTTCTCCAAATGTGAAAGTACTGTTTTTCTTCACTAAGACTATTCTTGAGGCATATTCAGAACAGCTTGGCCTTATAATACCTCGTTGCAGGAGATCATTAACTATTTTGTCTACTTCTTGCTTCTCATGGTATGACATTCAGTAGGGAGAGAATTGAAAAGGTTTGTTATCAGTTAAGGATAAAGACATTTCATAATTTGTTTCAGGTACAAGAGGGCACTCAGTATCAACGTATGACTTAGTGAATACTTTTGTTACTTTGTCAACGTCATCATAACCTACGGCATTATTAACATTAATACATTCAAGAGGCTTGTCTAGCTCTTCACATAGATTTATAGACATTAAATCCATACAAAAATCAGTCTTTATATTTGGTTCAGTAATATTTTCAATACTAAATTCGGGTGTTAATGTAATTTTCAATTTACATTCTCTTAAGAAATCTCTACCTAATATAGCGTCACATGACATTGTTTCTTCCGGTACTACATAAAACAGAATTTTACCTACAGTAAACTTATTCAAGAAACTATCAATTTCAAAACCTGCTTTTATATGTAATTTTGTACCGTTAATACTCGTGTATGTTTCATGTCCATTATAAGGCGTTTCACATTTCTCTAAGACAAATTTGTCTTTTATCAAAGTAATACTACTACCCGAGTCTAGCATTGTATTTAGATTAAACTTTACTTGATCAATTTCATACTTAACTAAAACTTTGTAGGATGCAGACGAATCTGTTACAAGGTTGTAGAATCGGCGTTCCGACTCTCTGGTTTGTCCGGTTTTTGCGGTGGTCTGCTTTCCGGTGCTCTTTCGGGGCAGTCTGCAAAACGGTGACCCATCTGTCCGCATTTGAAGCAGGATCCTCGCTCACGCTTCGGACGTCTGCAATCTTTCGCGAGATGACTTTTACTTTCCGCTTCGGGGGTGCTGACTGATACGTACTGGTGGTACTAGTAGTTCGATGAAAGTTAGCAGTAACACTGGCCATAACTTTTAAGAATTCTCGTAAGTTGTCAAAGTCTCGAATGCGAGCCATATTTTGGAGCGACTGGTTTTCCATTCCCTCTATAATGTAACTGATTGTGTCTTCATCTGGCAGGTCTAACATATTACTAAAAGACACCTTTTCATGGTAATAATCTTGAAATGATTCATTTTTCCTCCATTTTCTTGATTCTAACTTACGCATTAATGTAATTCGCTGAGGTTTTAATGTAAAATTTGACAATAGTTCTTCGGTAAGTTCTTCTAAAGTTAAGCTTACATTAGACACTTTGGAATGGTACCATCGTTTTACGGGTCCAGTTAGTTTACTAACCAAAATACGGTGCATTACCTCTGGTTTCACTTGGTATGCTTGTTTCACAGCTAAGATTCGTTCAATCCATGCCATAATATCAGTATCATCACCTCGTCCACTAAATTCTGGTACAAGTTCGGCGATTTATCTATTAGTGTAAGTGATGTTTCCACGGTTATGGCTTCTCGGCTCGTGAACGGAGGATTCATCGCTGCGCTCATCAACAGTCGTAGATGCATTGTTTGAGTTCGTTTGTATCGACAATGCCTGTACAGCAATTCGCACTATATCTTCTACAGTCATGCTTATTCTATCACTCCCGTCATTATTCGTTAAATCTTGACTTGTATTTTCATTGGGCATTTTTCGTATTTGAATTTCACTATAACTTGTAAATATAGTTGAATTCCATAAACACACTTTCGGTAGATCCAAATTTGATGAGTTATTAATTTGGATGACCCCACACCTGAGATTGTAGGGAAGGATTTTATTTTGAATTCACACAAAACTGTTTTCAACCACGTTTATTTTATTCAACAACCACGCCATATTGTAACATCTCCCTCTTCCCGTTCTTCTTCTTACACCTACATAGCGCGCCAAATTTAAATTTTTAATTATTTCCTACAGCAAAAACAAAAACTGATATAAAAAATGTTATAATGATTATATTACCCAGCGTGAAAACGAACTTCAAACTGACCCTAAGAAATTTTGGACTTTTATTAATTCAAAACGAAAAGGTTCGAGCTATTCTACTCCAATGTTATTCAATGACTGCATTTTAAAAGAGAACGTTGATATTGCAAACAAATTCGCTAATTTTTTTGAGTCAGTATATACCGAAACCAATCATAATAACCCACTCCCTGTATTAACGTCGAAATCGAATTTTTGTCTTAATGTACATAATATCACTTATATTGAAATTGAAAAATCAATAAAAAGACTAAAAAATAATTTGTCTTTTGGGCCCGATCTCATTCCTAATTTACTTATTAAAGATTGTAGCTTTCCTTTATCAAAAGCACTATTTCACATTTTTAACTTAATTGTAAAAACCTCAACGTTCCCAACTATGTGGAAATTAACTAAAATACTTCCTATATTTAAAAATAGCACTAAAAATAAAATTGAAAACTTCCGTCCAATTGCAATTCTCTCCAATTTCAGTAAAGTCTTTGAACGAATAATTCATAACAATATATAACCCCAAAATAAATAATTTAGTATTAATTCATCAACATGGTTTCTTTAAGGGTCGTTCCACAACAACCAATCTTACAAATTTCTCCCATTATCTTTCTAATACCATGGACAAAAACTATATATATACTGACTTTAAAAAAGCATTTGATACTGTAGACCACCGTATTTTATTACACAAGTTTCAATCTTATTCATTTTCGCCTACATTAATATCACTCTTTCAATCTTATTTAGACAATAGACTAGCTTATTTTGAATTTCTTGGCACAAATTCCAACAAATTCCCTACCACTTCCGATGTTCCACAGGGTTCTAATTTAAGACCCTTATTGTTTATTCTATTTATTGATGACATTATATCGAATCTGCACTGCCATAAACTACTTTTTGCAGATGATCTAAAAATATACAATAAAATCGAGATTGTTAATGATAGTATATTATTACAACATGATCTTAATCTCGTTGATGAATGGTGCATTGAAAACAACATGTCGCTAAACATTAAAAAATGCAAAATCATAACGTTCACTCGAAAAATCAGTCATCTTAATCACAATTACTTACTTAATGGAGTTAGCATAGACCGTGTAACCTCCATTTGTGATCTTGGTGTAATTTTTGACGCCAAATTAACGTTCAAAGACCACTTTGAAAATATATTTACTTTATCTCTTCATTCCTTAGGTTTCGTTATACGTAACACTAAAATTTTTATTAACATAGATGCAATTATTATAATTTATTATTCCCTAGTACGATCACGGTTAGAATATTGCTCCCTTATTTGGACTCCTATTTATTCCAAATACATTAAGTTAATTGAAACTATCCAAAAACGTTTCCTCTGTTTTATTTATTACAAAATAATAGGCTACTATCCCGACCGCAACATATCATATGAACTTCTTAGTAAATTATTTTCATTTAAGTCATTATAAAATCGGCGTGATACATTTGCTCTTCATTTCCTGACAAAATTAATTAATGGTTCTATTGACGATCCTATTTCTTTAGCGCAAATTTCCTTTTAATGTCCAACGTCGTCTTTACGTACGAGATCTACTTTTTACATTCCTAAAGCTAGAACTAATATAGCATCACAATCACCAATAACAAACACGTGTAATTTATATAACAATAAGTTTAATAATATCGATGTTTTCTCCAACAACACTATTTAATGTTTATTTGTCGCTTTTATGTTATTTTCACTAGTTAGGTTTTGTACTTGTTCTATTTTTGGGTTTCCTGTTGAACAATGTATTCAAATAAATAAATAAATAAATATTGTAAGCTACATGGGCTGGATTCTATAATACCTACCACACTTAAAATTGCAATTTTTTTGTTGCAATGTATTCTTTTAGCTAAATTATGATGAAGAATTATAAACTTCGAGCGCGGAAGCAAATATTTATATGATTTTTTACAGAAATAAAGTCATATTTTACCTATTATTGAAATGGATATTTTTGTTAAAACATTTATATTCATGCTTTAGGATCTATACTATGAATGGTTTTAAGCAATGGACATGCAAAAGTGACCAAAACGTGGTACCAATCAGATAATAAATATTCAATTTTCGGATGTCATTTTAATGAATACGTTGTATATTGTAAGCTACATGGGCTATATTCTAGAATACCTACTACACTTGAAATAGTAATTTTCTTGTTGCAATATTTTCTTTTAGCTAATATATGATGAAAAATTATAAAATTCGGGCGCGGAAGCAAATATTTATAATTTTTTTTACAAAAATAAAGTATATACGTTGTATATTGTAAGCTACATGGGCTGGATTCTAGAATACCTACCACATTTGAAATAGTAATTTTTTTGTTGCAATGTTTTCTTTTAGCTAAAATTTGATGAAGAATTATAAAATTCGGGCGCGGAAGCAAATATTTATTTGATTTTTTACAAAAAATAAGGTCAGATTTTTACCTATTCTTAATGAATACGTAAGATACATGGGCTAGAGGTTAGAATACCTACCACATTCGAAATAGCAATTTTCTTGTTGCAATGTTATCTTTTAGCTAAAATTTGATAAAGAATTATAAAATTCGGGAGCGGAAGCAAATATTTATGTGATTTTTTACAAATATAGAGTCAGGTTTTACCTTTTCTTGATGAATACGTTGCATATTTTAAAATAGCAATTTTCTTGTTGTAATGTTTTCTTTTAGCTAAAATATAATGATAAATTATAAAACTGGGGCGCGGAAGCAAATATTTATATGATTTTTTACGAAAATAAAGTCAGATTTTACCTATTCTTGAAATGGATAGTTTTGTAGAAACATTCATATTCATGCTTTAGGTTCTATACCATGGATGGTTTTAAACATTGGACATGCAAAACTAACCAAAACGTGGGACCAATCAGATAATGAACATTCAATTTTCGGGTGTCATTTTAATGAATACGTTCTATATTGTAAGCTACATGGGCTGGATTCTAGAATACCTACCACACTTGAAATAGCAATTTTCTTCTTGCAATGTTTTCTTTTAGCTAAAATATGATGAAGAAATGTAAAATTCGGGCGCGGAAGCAAATATTTACATGATTTTTTACAAAAATAATGTCAGATATAACCTATTCTTGATGAATACGTTGTATATTGTAAGCTACATGGGCTGTATTCTAGAATACCTGCCACACTTGAAACAGCAATTTTCTTGTTGCAATGTTTTCTTTTAGCTAAAATATGATGAAGAATTATAAAATTCGGGCGCGGAAGCAAATATTTATATGATTTTTTACAAAAATAAAGTCAGATTTTTCCTTTTCTTGATGAATACGTTGTATATTGTAAGCTACATGGGCTGGATTCTAGATTAACTACTACACTTGAAATAGCAATTTTCTTGTTGCAATGTTTTTTTAGCTAAAATATGATAAAGAATTATAAAATTTCAAATGTATATTTTTGTTAAAACATTCATATTCATGCTTTAGGATCTATACCATGGATGGTTTTAAGCATTGGACATGCAAAAGTGACCAAAACGTGGTACCAAACAGATAATAAAAATTAAAATTTCAGGTATCATTTTAATGGATACGTTGCATTTTGTAAGCTACATGGGCTGGATTCTAGAATACCTACCACACTTGAAATAGCAATTTTATTGTTGCAATGTTTTCTTTTAGCTAAAATATGATAAAAATTCATAAAATTCGGGCGCGGAAGCTAATATTTGTATGATTTTTTACAAAAATAAAGTCACATTTTACCTATTCTTGATGAATACGTTGTATATTGTAAGCTACATGGGCTGGATTGTATAATACCTACCACACTTAAAATAGGAATTTACTTGTTGCAATGTTTTCTTTTAGCTAAAATATGATAACGAATTATAAAATTCGGGCGCGGAAGAAAATATTTATATGATTTTTTACAAAAATAAAGTCTGATTTTACTTATTCTTGAATTGGATATTTTTGTTAAACCATTCTTATTCATGCTTTAGGATCTATACTATGGATAATTTTAGAATTGGACATGCAAAAGTTAGCCCATTTGTAGACAATTACAGTTTCCGACATGTCTGTACCGCACCTGTATTGTAAACTCAAAATGTCGCAGTTCTCAGAATTTGCCATAGTTAGCCAATCTGATTGCAGATATCTACCTGAACTTGTTATTGGTTCTCCTCTAAAATTAGGGCGGTTTTTGTAATGCAAACCATGGTATATAAGTTTGTGGAGAACTATGATCAGACGAGTGCACTTTTAAGTACTGAGTTGTCTTGCGAAGATACTCACTTCTCGAGCGTGCGGTGTGTAGTTCTTAATCATTCGAGACACCGTTTTTTTGTCTATCTTGTTTTGTGTATGTGCTGTAAATAGCAGTTTAATAAATGTTTATGTTGGTGTCAATTCAAGTCTGTGAATAATTAGTTAATCCTCAACTATTTTGCCACGTATCCTGAGTAAACTTACTGATACCTCATCTCCATCCCTAAACATAAATTTTGTCCTTCGAGCCGGATATTGTTCCGCAACCTTTGCATCAACCGGACCTTGTTCCGCATCAACTTCGCATCAGCTGAACCTTGTGCCACATCAACACTACTGCGTCGTCACCATCATCTCGATTCACCCGCCATCACCTAATAATAATCTATCTACATTTTGGTTAAGTCTCTAATCATTTTATCACAACTTTTCCAATGGTATTCCCTCATTCTATTTTGCACCAAAAAATGGATGATCTAAAACAACTTCGATACAAGCGCGGTTCCATCAAAGCACAAAAGACAAACTTTAAAAAATATATAAACTCAGTCAAAGTCATTGATAGTTCTGCCATTAATCAACGCAAGCTTCGTAAAGCTAAATTTGAGGCCATGTGGGATATTATTCAAAACACTCAACTTGAAATTGAAATGCTTGAAAACGAAAAATCAAAAGAATATGTAGAATCACGAGAACGCAAAGAAATTGAAAATCAATATTTTGAAAACGTATCATTAGCTATCGAATTAATCTCTTCATTTGAAACAAATGAATCAAATCGCCCAACTCCTACTCAATCTGATGGTTTGAACCTTTTGTACGCCTACCGGAAATTTCACTACCAAAATTCTCGGGCTCCTCTGACAACTGGTATGACTTTTCATTCGATTCGGTGATAAAATCCAACAATCAACTATCTAAAAAACAAAAAATGCATTATTTAAAATCCACGGTTCATGGCGAAGCTGCTGAATTACATTCATCTCTTGATATAGCTGACGAGAATTACGACAATGCATGGGAATTACTTAAAAATCGCTACGAAAATAATACTTTTATTGTTCAGAAATACATTCAAACCATTTTTGATCTTCCGGCACTTCATAAAGAAAATGTTGTTACTTTAATTTAATTGTTGGCGTCAATCAAGTGAGCGAATAATTAGTTAATCCTCAACTATTTTGCCACGCATCCTGAGAACACACCCTGACGCCTCATCTCCATCCCTAAACAACAAGAAAATTGCTATTTCAAGTGTGGTAGGTATTCCAGAATCCAGCCCATTTAGCTTACAATATACAACGTAAATTTAATGTTTATTATCTGATTGGTACCACATTTGGGTCACTTTTGCATGTCCAATGCTAAAACCATCTATATTATAGATACTAAAGAATGAACACGAATGTTTTAACAAAAATATCTATTTCAAGAATACTTTATTTTTGTAAAAAATCATATAAACATTTGCTTCCGCGCCCGAATTTTATAATTCTTCATCAAATTTGAGCTAAAAGAAAACAATGCAACAAGAAAATTGCTATTTCAAGTATGGTAGGTATTCTTGAACCAGCCCATGTAGCTTACAATATATAACGTATTCATTTAAATGACACCCGAAAATTAAATGTTTATTATCTGATTGGTACCACGTTTTGATCACTTTTGCACGTCCAATGCTTAAAACCATCTATAGTATGGATCCTAAAGCATGAATATGAATGTTTGAACAAAAATATCCATTTCAAGAATAGGTAAAATCTGACTTTATTTTTGTAAAAAATCATATAAATATTTGGTTCCGCGCCCGAATTTTATAATTCTTTATCATATTTTAGCTAAAAGAAAACATTGCAACAAGAAAATTGCTATTTCAACAGTGGTAGGTATTCTAGAATCCAGACCATGTAGCTTACAATATACAACGTATTCATTAAAATGACACCCGAATATTGAATGTTTATTATCTGATTAGTACCACGTTTTGGTCACGTTTGCATATCCAATACTTAAAACCATCCATAGTATAGATCCTTAAGCATGTATATGATTGTGTTAACTAAAATATCCATTTTAAGAATAGGTAAAATCTGACCTTATTTTTAAAAAAATCATATAAATATTTGGTTCCGCGCCCGAATTTTATAATTCTTCATCATATTTTAACTAAAAGAAAACATTGCAACAAGAAAATTGCTATTTCAAGTGTGGCAGGTATTTTAGAATGCAGCCCATGTACCTTACAATAAATATACAACGTATTCATAAACATGACACCCGAAAATTGAATATTTATTATCTGACTGGTACCACGTTTTGGTCACTTTTTCATGGCCAATGCTAAAACCATCTATATTATAGTTCCAAAAGCATGAATATGAATGTTTTAACAAAAATATCCATTTCAAGAATAGGGAATATCTGACTTTATTTTTCAAAATATGATATAAACATTTGTTTCCGCGCCCGAATTTTATAATTCTTTATCATATTTTAGCTAAAAGAAACCATTGCAACAAGAAAATTGCTATTTCAAGTGTGGTAGGCATTCTAGAATCCAGCCCATTTAGCTTAAAATATACAACGTATTCATTAAAATGACACCCGAAAATTGAATGTTTCTTATTTGATTTGTACAATGTTTTGGTCACTTTTGCATGTCCAATGATAAAACCATCCATAGTATAGATCCCAAGGCATGAATATGAATGTTTTAACAAAAATATCCATTCCAAGAATAGGTAAAATGTGATATTATTTTTGTAAAAAATCATATAAACATTTGCTTCCGCGTTCGAATTTTATAATTCTTCATCATATTTTAGCTAAAAGAAAACATTGCAACAAGAAAATTGCTATTTCAAGTGTGGTAGGTATTCTAGAATCCAGCCCATGTAGCTTACAATATACAACGTACTCATTAGAATGACACCCGAAAAATTAATGTTTATTATTTGATTAGTACTACGTTTTGGTGGATAATTTATTATTTTTTGCATATTTAATGCTTAAAACCATCCATAGTATAGAACCTAATGCATGAATATGAATGTTTTAAGAAAAATATCCATTTCAAGAATAGGTAAAATCTGACTTTATTTTTGTAAAAAATCAAATAAATATTTACTTCCGTGCCCGAATTTTATAATTCTTTATTATATTTTAGCTAAAAGAAAACATTGCAACAAGTGTTGCGTCTGAGACAAACATCTGCTTCCCATAGTCTCTTACTATGTTTATTACTTAATTCTTTTATTACTGTCTCAATTACTTTATTATTATTACTTTAAGAAGTATTCAATACTTCTTAATCCGTATGCCGTCAGGCGGCTCAGTCTGGACCTTTCTTCCATTGTTAAGTAAATTCAATCTCGACGGATTATCTTTGTACTTATTTACAAATGATATTACAATTGTAGTTTCCGACATGTCTGTACCGCACCTGTATTGTAAACTTAAAATGTCGCAGTTCTCAGAATTTGCCATAGTTAGCCAATCTGATTGCAGATGTCTACATGATCTTGTTATTGGTTCCCCTCTAAAATTAGGGCGGTTTTTGTAATGCAAATCATGGTATATAAGTTTGTGAATAACTATGACCAGACGAGTGCACTTTTAAGTACTGAGTTGTCTTGCGAAGATACTCAGTTCTCGAGCGTGCGGTGTGTAGTTCTTAATCATTCTAGAGTTACCGTTTTTTTGTCTATTTTGTTTTGTATATGTGCTGTAAGTAGCAGTTTAATAAATGTTTATGTTGGTGTCAATTCAAGTTGGTGAGTAATTAGTTAATCCTCGATTTTTTTGCCACATTTCCTGAGAAAACTTACTGACACCTCATCTCCATCCCTAAACATAAATTTTGTCCTTCGAGCCGGATATTGTTCCGAAACCTTTGCATCAACCGGACCTTGTTCCGCATCAACTTCGTATCAGCTGGACCTTGTACCACATCAACACTACTGCGTCGTCACCATCATCTCGATTCAACCGCCATCACCTAATAATAATTTATCTACATTTTGGGTAAATGCAGTATTTGAAATCCTCGGTTCATGGCGAAGCTGCTGAGTTACTTTCATCTCTTGATATATCTGACGAGAATTACGACAATGCATGGGAATTACTTAAAAATCCCTACGAAAATAATACTTTTATTGTTCAGAAATACATTCGTCATTTTGGACATTCCGGCAATTCATAAAGAAAATGTTGTTACTTTACGTCACATATTGGACAATGTGAATAAATATATTCGGATTCTCAAAGCTTTAGAACGCAAAGTCGATGACTGGGATGACATGCTAGTTGCAATTATAACTAATAAATTTGACCAAAACACTTCTAAAGAATGGGAAGCTCTGCAAGAACCCAACAAGTTGCCAACTACTAAAGAATTAATACATTTTCTTACAAAAAATGTCAAATATTAGAAGCTTTGTCGCGTAAAACTTAATCTTCCAGTACAATTACAAATAAATCACAATCCTTTGGGAAATCATTACTAAAACCTCACGTTGTATCACACATCTCCACAGAAGGAAAATCTATTTGAATATAAAATGTAAATAATCATTTAATATACACTTGTTCACAATTCCAAAATTTAAGCATAAATCAAAGATTCAAATATATTAAAGACAAAGATTTCTGTTTAAATTGTCTTCGCAAGGGACACAATTCTAACAGATGTACTTCTATATCGTGTCGCAAATGTCAAAAACGTCATCACACTTTGTTGCATCTCGAGCAACAGTCATCTGCAAATGCATCCAGTTCTGAAATTGCACCAAATCAACTCACTACTGTATCAACTGTTTTTCACCAATCTCCAGAAAGTTCTACTCCATCTCAATGCATGTTAGCTACTGCAATTATAGAAGTTTTTGATGAACGCGGAGAATCACATAAATGTAGAACCTTACTAGATTCTGGAAGTCAATCTAGCTTCATCACAGAGAAGTTACAACAAAAATTACATCTGTCGGTAAATTATGTTAACTTATCGATTTCTGGTGTAAACAATTCTTGTTCTGCAACCAATCACTCGGCAAAGGTTAGAATAAAATCAGTTCACAACAACTTTGAAATAAATATTAAAGCATTTGTTCTCAAACAAATCACTCAACAATTACCACTGTTAAACTTTGATCCAAATTTACTTAACATACATATTCTAGCTAATATCGAATTAGCCGATTCATGTTTTAACAAAACTAGCGACATCGCCATGTTACTTGGTGCTGACATTTTTTGGAACCTCCTCTGCGTCGGACAAATCAAAACAGGCCAAAATCGACCTGTTCTACAAAAAACGCATTTTAGATGGATAATATCAGGATCTGTGCCGATTCGAAAAGGCAACCAAATAACATGTCAATTAACGACAATTAACAACCTTAATGTTCAATTAAACCGCTTCTGGGAAATAGAAGAATTACCCTCAAAGCCGTCATTTAGTCCAGAAGAACAGGAATGTGAGCTCTATTTTAGAAATACATACTCTCGAACTGTGTCAGGTCGCTTTATAGTTCAGTTACCATTAAATGCAGAGATTCGGAAAATCGGTGATACAAAACAGCAAGCATTGAAACGCTTTTATACATTAGAGCGTAAATTTGAAAAGCAACCTAAGTTGCAAGAAGAATATGCACAGTTCATCAACGAATAGGACACATGATCCCATCTCCAGACAGTGCCGCGGAACCCAATCTACCGATCGTCTACATGCCGCACCATGCGGTGATAAAGCAATCTAGCAAAACCACAAAACTGCGGGTGGTCTTTGACGGTTCTGCTAAGTCTACCACCATGTCTCTTTAAATGATACTTTGAAGGTAGGCTTAGTGCTACAGCTCGACATCATTTCCATTTTATTAAGATTTCGCACACATAAATATGTGATGACGGCAGATGTAGCGAAGATGTATCGCCAGGTTCTCGTGCACAAATCACATACACAACTTCAACCAATTCTGTGGCAAAATTCCAGAGAAGACGACGTAAAATCTTATGATCTTTTGACGGTCACGTATGGAACTGCATCTGCTTCAAATCTGGCGATCCGAAGTATTCAAGAGCTTACAGAGATAGAGAAGAATAACTATCCACATACATAAAAAATAGTAGTTAGAGATTTTTATGTCAACGACCTGCTATTATTACATTATTAAACAAGGGTGGGTTTCAACTCAGGAAATGGACGTCTAATCATTTTGAACTAACTGACATGTCAACATTCGACAATCAGGAACATTTAATTGTAAACTTAGCTGATCATGAACAAGTAAAAACCTTAAGCGTTTCATGAAATGCAACAAACGATACATTACATTACAACTACCCATTGGATGAAAGCGTATCTAGAATCACCAAACGTAGCATTCTCTCGAATATCTCGAAACTTTTTGATCCAATAGGTTTACTTGGACCTGTAATCGTTGCAGCAAAATTGATAATGCAAGAATTATGGCAACTCGATCTGTCATGGGATGAATCAGTTCCGCTATAAATCCATACCAAATGGCTACGTTACACGGCAGAACTTAAAATGATCAATACAATAAAAATTTCAAGATACATAGCAAACATAAAACATCCTGGTACGTTTGAGCTACATGGATTTTGTGATAGCAGCGAATCAGCTTTTGGAGCTTGTATTTATTTGCGAATCATCATTAATCAAGAATGCTCTATGAACTAATTTGTGCAAAATCACGTGTAGCTCCGCTAAAAAATTTGTCATTCCCTAGACTTGAACTTTGCGGAGTTTTGCTATTAGCTCATCTTTTATGTAAGGTACGTGATTCTATTGCGATAACAAATTATAAAACGTTTTGCTGGACAGATTCTACCATTGTTCTGGCATGGATTAGCTCTACTTCCAGAACATGGAAAACCTTTGTCGCTAACAGAGTAAGCGAAATCCACGATCTTACAAGTGACTGTGTATGGCAACACATCAACACCAAAGAAAACCCCGCCGATATATTGTCTCCTGGACGTAACGTTGAAGAATTAATATCATCGCAATTATGGTGGAACGGCCCAGAGTGGTTAAACAATAACAATGCATTAGAAATCAACACAGTGAACATTGAAATTCCAACACAAATACCGGAACAACGTACTACAGCTACAACACGATGTGCTATCCTTACAAAATATTTTTCTTTTAATCGATTGATTCGAGTAACTGCTTATGTACTGCGATTTATAAATATTGCTCGAAAGCAACGACAAAACACATCAAAATACAACGCATTAACGACTTCCGAATTGAAATCTGCCCATTATCGAATAATACAATTAACGCAACAAGAATCTTTTCACAACGATTTGCAGCATATAAAGTCTGTTGGCGAAGTTCACAAAAAAAGTAAGATACTATCTGTTAAACCATGTGACGTCGTTACGTCGTCAGTCCCTATCGTTCTCGAAAACGTGTGACGGACTACGGCGTTACCTTCGCGTCACACAATGTAAAATACGTCGTCACAGCCTACAAAACAATAACTCGTGCAAAAGCACAATAATTAGTCGACAGGCACGGTATAATAAAATATACAAACGCTGTCGCACTATTCGTTGCCAAAACTCGGGCACCTCTCTACGTAACGGTAGAGACGTCTAATTCGCAGGCTTCCAGTGACGACGGCCACGGATATCTCAATGGAGAAAAATGTCTAAGGTACGGTTTCCAACATTGGTAGTGGTCGCTCGCTTGAACACAACATCACGGAACGACTTTCCAAAAAAGACAGTAAAAAGACGTAAATAAAAGCACGGATAAAAATCGGTTATTCTTACAACCTGCGTTGCTCGCTCACCCACGTGCATGCGATGCAAGGGTGAGGTAAAAACGAACGCAAAACCACATTCAGCAGAACTATCCTTGATTAGTCCTGGCGGTGACCGATGGACAAGCCGAATACTGTTCCGCGGCTCACGAAGCAAAATGACGGTTTCGAGGATTCTTTCTACACCGAAATTCATCCAAAATTATCTTGATAGTGGTAGCGCAATCACTAGTTCTTCTCTGCCCCTAGTAATTGGAATCCACAAACTATCGCAACTTTCGCACAACTCGTGAACGAGATGAAAAAGAACGATTTTTTCGAACACACGTTTTGCTCACTTAAGGATGTGAAAAACGGCAAAACACTATTCCATTTTTTCTATAAATACTTCACTGCCACGTACCTTACGTTCACCAGTGGAAGGATAGGAAAACAAATGAAAATAATTCAAATAATAAACTCTGCTTCACAACTTTTATTTTTTACGTCTTTATTTGGCCAAAACTCACTAAAAAAAGCCATGAGTCTATCAACGACCGCGCTTTTATCAAAATGTTTACCCCTTTCCCCTCGTACCCATCATCAGAGGTGAACATAGTCACAAAACAATTACAAGTACAATATATAAATATAAATAAATAACATTTAACATTAATACAATACAAACAGTAATAAAAACACTTACTATTGCCTTAAGTCACTAAACGAGTTAATTTCGCCGCATGAAATTAACTGAACGAGTAACTTGCCTACAACCCAAACACATGTTCGATGGTTATGTTTTTCAAAACTCCACTTTCACAAAAACCACTGCTATGTGTTTGGCACTACAGTACGTAGAACATTATCTTGCACCTCATGGTGTTTGAATCAAGAATATCGGAGTAATGGTTTGCACAACACTTCACAAAAACACAATGTAAACAAATAAATCTCCATGCTGTTCTGCCATTACTAGAAATGCGCGCGCTGGTCTTGCGCGGTTGCTTGATTCAAATACAAATTCTAGGCAATACTTTTTAAAATATTTGGAAGGTAGAGCTTCGGTAAATTTGATTTCAAATTTACGTTCAAAAATACTGTTCAAATAAAACTGCATCGTGACGCTTCGTCACAACCATTTATTGATGATGAAAGTCTCCTAAGAGTTGGCGGACGACTCAGCAATTCCAAATTAAAATTTGAAGAAAAACATCAAATAATTCTACCCAAATCACATCATGTTACAAGGCTCATATTAAGACAAGTACACGAAAACTTATTTCATGCAGGAAATCAAGCTACGTTGGCCGAAATACGAAAAAAATACTGGCCAATAAACTCTCGAAACACCTTGCGACATATTCAAAGAAATTGCGTCACATGTTTCAAAGTAAAACCACGAACTAACAATTATTTGATGGGCGATCTTCCTCTAGTCGTTCTGATGGCCAGCGACCGTTTATGAATTGTGGAATCGATTATTTCGGACCTTTAAATATCAAAGAAGGTAGGCGAAAAAACACAAAAATAGTAAAGGCATATGGAGTTATTTTTGTATGTTTCGCTGTTAAGGCAGTTCACCTGGAATTAGTTAAAGATCTTACCAGTGAAGCCTTTATACAAGCTTTAAAAAGATTCATAGCACGTAGAGGTCGCCCACTCAACATCTAGTCTGACAATGGCACCAATTTTGTAGGGGCGAACAAAGAACTTGCATCCTTACTCAAAGAATCGCTTAGCGACGAATCTCGGAAAATAATTGACAAAAAATTGCCAATCAAGGAGTACAGTGGGATTTTATTCCGCCAAGAGCGCCACATTTTGGTGGTTTATGGGAAGCTGCAGTAAAGGCCACTAAACATCATCTTCGTCGTGTAGTTGGTCAAGCTCATTTAGCGTTCGATGAAATGTATACATTTTTGGTGCAAGTAGAAGCAATCCTGAATTCCCGGCCTTTAACGCCAATCTCCACAGATCCATCCGATTTATCTGTCCTTACTCCTTCAAATTTCCTGATTGGTGACACGTCAACTTACGTAGCTGAGCCTGATTTGAAATCAGTGCCAGTGGGAGAGATGGAGAAAGGAGTACCTCCATCTTTTGCAACCACGACCCAAGTAGCTAGTCCTTACCCGTGAGTACAATTCGCCACCACTTTCTTGGGCCCTGGGTCGCGTCGCAGAACTTTATCCAGGCCGAGACGGAATTGTTCGAGCTACTTCAGTGAAAACTACCAATGGCATCATAAAAAGATCAACCAGCAAGCTGCATCCCCTGCCCATTGAAGAAGATTCCGCAATGTTGTACAAAAACAAAGCCCAGAGCAGTGATAGTGAACCAAATCAGTACAGTGAGTGATTAGGGAATCATGTACTTTGTGATTAAAAAACAATTATTTAAATGATTTATTAGCTTTGTTGAAAGTATGTACCTTCAAGCGGGCCGGTATGTTGTGTCTCAGACAAACATCTGCTTCCCATTGTTTCTTACTATGTTTATTACTTAATTCATTTATTACTGTCTCAATTACTTTATTATTATTACTTTAAGAAATATTCAATTCTTCTTAATCCGTATGCCGTCAGGCGGCTTAGTCTGGACCTTTCTTCCATTGTTAAGTAAATTCAATCGCAACGGATTATCTTTGTACTTGTCTACAAATTATTTTACAATTGTAGTTTCCGACATGTCTGTACCGCACCTGTATTGTAAACTTAAAATGTCGCAGTTCTCAGAATTTGTCATAGTTAGCCAATCTGATTGCAGATGTCTACATGAACTTGTTATTGGTTCCTCTCTAAAATTAGGGCGGTTTTTGTAATGCAAAACCATGGTAGTTTGTGAACAACTATGACCAGACGAGTGCACTTTTAAGTAGTGAGTTGTCTTGCGAAGATACTCAGTTCTCGAGCGTGCGGTGTGTAGTTCTTAATCATTCGAGACTTACCGTTTTTTTGTCTATCTAGTTTTGTATATGTGCTGTAAATAGCAGTTTAATAAATGTTTATGTTGGTGTCAATTCAAGTCAGTGAATAATTAGTTAATCCTCAACTATTTTGCCACGCATCCTGATAAAACTTCCTGACACCTCATCTCCATCCATAAACAACAAGAAAATTGCTATTTCAAGTGTGGTAGGTATTCTAGAATCCAGCTCATGTAGCTTACAATATACAACGTACTCATTAAAATGACACCCGAAAATTTAATGTTTATTATCTGATTGGTACCACGTTTTGGTCACTTTTGCATGCCCAATGCTTAAATTCATCCATAGTATAGATCCTAAACCATGAATATGAATGTTTTAACAAAAATATCCATTTCAAGAATAGGTAAAATCTGACTTTATTTTTGTAAAAAAATCATATAAATATTTGGTTCCGCGACCGAATTTTATAATTCTTCATCATATTTTAGCTAAAAGAAAACATTGCAACAAGAAAATTGCTATTTCAAGTGTGGTAAGTATTCTAGAATCCAGTCCATGTAGCTTACAATATACAACGTATTCATTAAAATGACACCCGAATATAGAATGTTTATTGTCTGATTGGTACCACGTTTTGGTCACTTTTGCATGTCCAATGCTTAAAACCATCCATAGTATAGATCCTAAAGCATGAATATGAATGTTTTAACAAATATTCATTTCAAGTACAGGTCAAATCTGACTTTATTTTTGTAAAAAATCATATAAATATTTGGTTCCAATGCTTAAAACCATCCATAGTATAGATCCTAAAGCATAAATATGAATGTTTTAACAAAAATATCCATTTCAAGAATAGGTAAAATCTGACTTTATTTTTGTAAAAAATCAAAATAATATTTGCTTTTGCGCCCGAATTTTATAATTCTTAATCATATTTTAGCTAAAAGAAGACATTGCAACAAAAAAATTGGTATTTTAAGTGTGGTAGGTACTCTAGAATCCAGCCCATGTAGCTTACAATATACAACGTATTCATTAACATGACACCCGAAAATTTAATGTTTCTTATTTGATTTGTACAATGTTTTGGTCACTTTTGCATGTCCAATGCTAAAACCATCCATAGTATAGATCCTAAGGCATAAATATGAATGTTTTAACAAAAATATCCATTTGAAGAATAGGGAAAATGTGACATTATGTTTGTAAAAAATCATATAAACATTTGCTTCCGCGTTCGAATTTTATAATTCTTCATCTTATTTTAGCTAAAAGAAAATATTGCAACAAGAAAATTGCTACATCAAGTCTGGTAGGTATTCTAGAATCTAGCCCATGTAGCTTACAATATACAACGTACTCATTAAAAAGACACCTGTAAAATAAATGTTTATTATCTGATTGGTACCACGTTTAGGTCACTTTTGCATGTCCAATGCTTAAAACCATTCATTGTATAGATCCTAAAGCATAAATATGAATGTTTTAACAAAAATATCCATTTCAAGAATAGGTAAAATTTGACTTTATTTTTGTAACAAATCATATAAATATTTGCTTCCGCGCCCGAATTTTATAATTCTTTATCATATTTTAGCTAAAAGAAAACATTGCAACAAGAAAATTGCTATTTCAAGTGTGGTAAGTATTCTAGAATCCAGTCCATGTAGCTTACAATATACAACGTATTCATTAAAATGACACCCGAATATAGAATGTTTATTGTCTGATTGGTACCACGTTTTGGTTACTTTTGCATGTTCAATGCTAAAACCATATATAGTATAGAAGCTGAAGCATAAATATGAATGTTTTAACAAAAATATTCATTTCAAGAATAGGTAAAATCTTACTTTATTTTTGTAAAAAATCATGTAAATATTTGCTTCCGCGCCCAAATTTTATAAATCTTTATCATATTTTAGCAAAAAGAAAACATTGCAACAAGAAAATTGCTATTTCAAGTTTGGTAGGTATTCTTGAATCCAGTCCATGTAGCTTACAATATACACGTATTCATTAAAATGACACCCGAATATTGAATGTTTATTATCTAAATGGTACCACGTTTTGGTCACTTTTGCATGTCCAATGCTTAAAACTTTCCATTGTATAGATCCTAAACCATGAATATGAATGTTTTAACAAAAATATTCATTTCAAGAATAGATAAAGTCTGACTTTATTTTTGTAAAAAATCAAAATAATATTTGCTTTTGCGCCCGAATTTTATAATTCTTAATCATATTTTAGCTAAGAGAAAACTTTGCAACAAGAAAATTACTATTTTAAGTGTGGTAGGTATTCTAGAATCCAGTCCATGTAACTTACAATATACAACTTATGTATTAAAATGACACCTGAAAATTGAATGTTTATTATCTGATTGGTAGCACGTTTTGGTCACTTTTGCATGTCCAATGCTAAAACCATCCATAGTAAAGATCCTAAAGCATGAATATGAATGTTTTAACAAAAATATCAATTTCAATTATCATATCTTAGCTAGAAGAAAACATTGCAACAAGAAACTTGCTATTTCAAGTGTGGTAGGTATACCAGAATCCAGCCCATGTAGGTAGCATACAATATACAACGTATTCAATACAATGACACCCGGAAATTTAATGTTTATTATCTGATTGGTACCACGTTTTGGTCACTTTTGCATGTCTAATGCTAAAATCACTCATAGGATAGATCCTAAAGCATGAATATGAATGTTTTAACAAAAATATCTATTTCAAGAATAGGTAAAATCTGACTTTATTTTTGTAAAAAATCATATAAATATTTGTTTCTGCGCCCGAATATAATAATTCTTTATCATATTTTAGCTAAAAGAAAACATTGCAACAAGAAAATTGCTATTTCAAGTTTGGTAGTTATTCTTGAATCCAGCCCATGTAGGTAGCTTACAATATACAACATATTCCATATAACGATACCCGAAAATTGAATGTTTATTATCTGATTGGCCCCTTTTTGGTTACTTTTCCATGTCCAACGCTAAAACCATCCATAGTATAGATCCTAAAGCATGAATATGTATGTTTTAACAAAAATATCCATTTCAAGAATTGGTAAAATCTGAATTTATTTTTGTAAAAGATCATATAAATAGTTGCTTGAGCGCCCGAATTTTATAATTCTTTATCATATTTTAGGTAGAAGAAAACATTGCAACAAGAAAATCGCTACTTCAAGTGTGGTAGGTATTCTAGAATCCAGCACATGTAGCTTACAATATACAACGTATTCATTAAAATGACATCCGAAAATAAAATGTTTATTATTTGATTGGTACCACATTTTGATCACTTTTGCATGTCCAATGCTTAAAACTATCCATAGTATAGATCCTAAAGCATGAATATGAATGTTTTAACAAAAATAGCCATTTCAGGAATAGGTAAAATCTCACTTTATTTTTTGTAAAAAATCATATAAATATTTGCTACCGCGCCCGAATTATATAATTCTTCATCATATTTTAGCTAAAAGAAAACATTGCATCAAGAAAATTGCTATTTCAAGTGTGGTAGGTTTCTAGAATCCAGTCCATGTAGCTTACAATATACAACGTATTTATTAAAATGACACCCGAAACTTGAATATTTATTATCTGATTGGTACCACGTTTTGGTCACTTTTGCATGCCCAATGCTAAAACCATCCATAGTAAAGATCCTTAAGCATGAATATGAATGTTTTATCAAAAATGTCCATTTCAAGAATAGATAAAATCTGACTTTATTTTTGTAAAAAATCATATAAATATTTGCTTCCTCGCCCAAATTTTATAATTCTTTATCATACTTTAGCTAGAAGAAAACATTGCAACAAAGAAAATTGCTATTTCAAGTGAGGTAGGTATTCTAGAATCCAGCCTATGTATATCTGATTGGTACCACTTTGTGTTCACTATTGCATGTCCAATGCTAAAACCATTCATAGATTCTATAGCATGAATATGAATGTTTCAACAAAAATATCCATTTCAAGAATAGGTCAAATGTGACTTTATATTTCTAAAAAATCATATAAATTGTAACGTGTTTACGTTTAACTCAGTTTATTGAAATAGAATCAAAACATATACAATAAATATAAATATAATCATAAGTAGGATACAGTACAGAATAATAAAGCAAAATACATCCGTCTTAACTCACAGCCGGCTCGTGACTGCCGGTCTACACGCAAGCATGCACTAGCTCCCCCCACCGTCGGACCACACACAGTGAGTCTGCCATTGTCGTACTTAATTTCGTTAACGCTTCATCACTCCCTCCTTATTTCAAGCTTTCTCCTGGAAGCTCCTTGGTCTCGGATTCCTCCTTCGGCATCGCCAAATGCCTACTCAATGCGAACAGCGGTACGTCGTCTTCGGGCTCTTATTCTTCTTCGGACGGTCTCAGTTGCTCCCTCAATCTGGACAGCGCTATGTCGTTTTTAGCCTCCCATCCTTCTTCGGACGGTTTAAATTGCTCCCTCAACCTGGACAGCGGTATGTCGTCTTCAAGCTCCCGTCCTTCTTCAGACGGTCTCAATTGCTCCCTCAACCTGGAGAGCGGTATGTCGTCTTCGGGCTCCCATTCTTCGTCGAGTTCCTCCACACTTTCGGCTCCGCTATACCACTCTTCCTCGGTCGTATCACTCAACGGAGTTGGTTCACGGCTCGCATTAGTTTCTTTGTCTTCTTTCTCTTCATGCGCTCTCTCTAATTTTCTTCTTTCTTGGTTCAGTATTCCTCCAGTGATATATTCGAATTTCGCAATCTTCTTTAGCGAATACATCCCATATTAACCGGCGAACCTTAGACCAAAATAATTCATCTAGTCCGCATCCTATTGCAGGCAAAGCCAGCTGACGAACTTGTCGTCTCCTCATTTCGTCCCGTAGACATTGAAGACTACTTCTCAGGGACTGATATGTAGGTTTCTGGTCACTATAGGCTTTAGTAACCAGAAAAATATAAAACTACTTGATGTACTCAGATCTGCAAACCCTCCTGTTTGAATACCTTGTAACAATTGATTTCTTCCGCCATATCTCGTATCGAACCCTTTGCGATACCAGCTCCCATGCGGAAATCTTCCGCTACACAATGACCTAGTGCATAATGGCTAAGGGCCATAAAAAGATCACCAGTAACTTCTTCAAATTTCAGCCTAGGTTCATCTGGTGGTTTCCGGAGTCTCCCCGGTGGACGCATAGCACGTTCATCTCGCATCGCTTGCTCAGGACCTGGTTCTTCAGCACAAGGTTTCAACCGGTCCTGATGAACAACTAGCCTCTTCCGTGTTTGAGCACAATGTTGGACCAGGTAAGTGTTCAACCCCATGCCCTTCAATATTCGATATGGCCCGGTCCAGGATCTACTCAGCGTGGGAGATTCCCCAATCCGCGTCGTTAGTTGATGAAGCCACACGACGTCCCCGACGGTATACCTCGTCGTTGAAGCCTTCTTATCATAGTAGCTTTTCTGTCGTTTATGGGCTGCTTCCAAATGTTCTCTAGTTGTCGCATGTGCTGCGTCCAAGGATGCTCGCCAATCTCGAACGTACTTTTGATTAGAAGCACAAGACATGTTCGGTGGCAACCCGTATTGCACATCAACCGGCAGTCTTGCCTCTCGACCAAGCATTAGTGCAAAGGGAGTATACTTAGTACATAGTTCTATAAGCCAACATAACATGAGCTAGCTCAACATCCCAGGACTTTTGGCGCTTCCCAGCCCAATAGCTGAGCATATTCAATACAGTTCTATTTAAACGTTCAACGAGGCCGTCCGATTGCGGTCTGAATGGCGACGTTCTTGTTTTCTTAATGTCTAACAGGTGACACATATCTTGAAATACCTGGGATTCGAACTGTGTCCCTTGGTCCGAATGTAGAATCTCAGGAGCTCCAAAACGGCAGATGAACTTTTCTGTGAAGATTCGGGCGACGGTTTCGGCTTTTTGGTTAGGTATGAGATAGGCCTCCACCCACTTCGTGAAATAGTCGCTGACAACGAGTAAGTACTTATTTCCTTTATCTGAAGTGGCCATGCACATGATGTCTATGGCAACCCGCTGTAATGGCCTCTTTGCCACATCTGTTTGAAGAGGGGCGCGGCCGACTGGAGTAGCTGACTTGCGCCTATTGCAATCCTCACATTTTCTACACCACTCCGTCACATCTTCTTGCAATCTAGGCCAATAATAACGTTCTCGTAATTTTGCCAAGGTCCGGGTGACACCCAGCTGAGCTTCTGCTGCCGCATTATTATGGTAGTCTTACATGGCATTTTTAGTCACAGTTGCAGGTACAACAACCCGCCATTTGTTAGGTGCGTCTAGTCTTCGTACACATAGAAACCCTTCACGAATACATGGATCGTACCGCAGAAGCGAGCTTCAATGGATAGCTGAGCGAAATTTCTTCCTCTCGATCTAATGTATTCTGAAACAGACTTACACAAAGGATCTTTCTGCTGCTCGGATGACATGATGTCTTTAATTTGTGTATCAGCCTCATTTAGAACACTCCTGGCCGGTGCTTGTGATTCATCTGCTACCACGACAGATGCTTCCCCACATTGTGGACATGGATGTCGCGATAGAGCGTCAGCATTTCCTTGCTGCTTCCCTGGTCGGTGCTGGACCTCCATGTTGAACTCGGCTAATATCTCGAGCCATCTTGCGACTTGTCCCTCTGGCTCCCTAAAATTTTGCAATCAGGTTAAGCAATTATGATCTGTGCGAGCCCAAAACTTATTCCCCGTCAAATATCCCCGAAAATGTCTACAAGCACACACAAGTGCCAATAACTCGCGTCGCGTTGCGCAATATTGTCTCTCGGGTTTAGTTAGAGCCCGACTGTAGTACGAGATGACACGCTCGACTCCGTTCTGAATCTGACTTAAGACACACCCGACACCGGTATTGCTCGCGTCGACGTCAATTATGTACATGTTGCTCGAATTTGGATACGCGAGAATAGGGGAATTTATGAGACACTCTTTAAGTTTATTAAACGAATCTTCGCACTGATCGTCCCACGTGTACCTTTCCCCTTTATTTAACAACTTGTGCAACGGATCTGCAATTGTCGCAAAGTTCTTGACAAACCGTCTATAATAAGACGCCAAACCGAGGAAAGCACGTAACTCCGTTAAGTTCATGGGAGTAGGCCAGTCTTTGACACAGTTCACTTTAACAGGGTTGGTTAAAACTCCTTCCGGCGTTACCGCATGACCCAAAAACTCGACCTCTCGGTGAAACAGCCGGCACTTCCGCGGATTTATTTTTAACCCAGCCTCTGTAAATAGTTTTAGCACTTCACTTAACCGACTTAGATGTTCATCAAACGTTTTCCCGAATATAATTACATCGTCCAGGTACACTAAGGCACTCCGCCAATTTAGTCCATCCAGCACCACGTCCATGAGCCTCTGGAATATCGCAGGGCCATTGCAGACCTCGAAGCGCGTTCCTATTGAGAACGCCGTTTTATTACGGACCTCCGGCTCCAATTCGCATTGCCAGAACCCGGATTGAAGTTCTAAAGCCGAGAAATAAGTAGAGCCGGCTAGAGAATCCAATACGTCGTCAATGCGTGGCAAAGGGTAATTATCTTTAATCGTCACTTTATTTACTTTACGAAAATCGACGCAGAAGCGCATAGTGCCATCCTTCTTTCGTACCAGTACAACTGGCGAGCACCACGGTGATAAAGTAGGGCTGATCACTCCTGTGTCAGCCATCCTCTGGATTTCTCGATGAGCTTCTTCCTTATATGCCATCGGGAGACGCCGAGGTGATTGTCGAATGGGCGTAGCTGATCCCGTATCAATACGATGTTTCAAAACACTTGTCCGCCCCGTGTCCTTATCAGTAGCCACCACCGTCTCGAATTTGTTAATCGTCTTTTTAGCAATAGCTAATTGTTTAGATGTTAATTGTTGACTTGCTTCTATCCAATCAAAACGATCAGATGCACAGCCAACGTCTGTGGACTGTACCGGGTTTACAATAGTGCACGTAGCCGCAGTCCCCACATGCGTGTTTTTATGAACTGTCACTGGATCTAAGGAAACATTTTTCATTAACACTGCTCCCTCCGTACCGTGTACCACAGAAAGCCCTACAACACATCCCAATTTATTTAGGCAGTTCGGATTTGGTTCTATCAGCATAGTATCTTCCGCTTCGTTATTACAGACCTGAACTCTCGCAGTCACTTCGGATCGTCCTGGTACTACAACCGTCTCGGCAATTACGGCTAATACATTACTTGACGAGATTTCAGGTACCCGCGATCCGCCAATTTCAATAAAACCAGCCACTGGTCCTACACGTCATTTATATCGTCTTATAAAGTTACATCCGATAACACATTGTTTCACAAGATTACTCCACACACTCACTTCTACGCTAGCAGTTACATGTCCTAGTACCATCTGTACCACTGCCAGTCCTATAAGACAAAGTGGTTCACTGTTAGCATGAGCCACTGTTGTATCGTCGCAATCGGCCACCACCGATTTGTTGCCAAACACTTTCGCGGATCAAACAGCGGGATGTTCCAGTGTCGATTAGACACTTGATTATCTGCCTATTAATTTTCACGGCAATCTGCATTACTAGAGCATCTCCAACGACAACCTCATTAATACACTCACTAAATTCTCTTTTGGGTGGCCCCCCTTGTAACTGAACCGACGTCGAGGGGTGCACGTTGGTTGTTTTTAGTTTTCCACAGCCCTTGAGTTTTTTTCCACTTTCCGCTCGGATTGGTTACGTCGAGTCGGACATTCTCGGGCCATATGCCCATGTTTTCGGCATGCATAGCACCGAATATCTTCGTCGGTCCTCCTTCAGTTTGGGGAAGGCGATCGCTGTCGCATTCTTGAAGGTGAAATGGACGATTCACTGCGTCTATCTATTTCGTCACTGAAAGTTACTCGGCGCGACATTTACATTTTTTACAGCAGCTGTTAAATTTCTTACATCCTCTCGTAGGTCATTCACTTCTTGAGAAAGAGGACAAGCCGTAGAACATACCTGTCTCATAGCGACTGGGGATGTTTCTTTCTTCACTATTGCAGACTCACGAAGATCGCTAATTTGTCTATGCACTTTGAGTGCCGTTTGTGCCGCTGTTACGGCGGCTGCCAACGTAGTAGGGTTATGACGCACGGTTTCTTCAGCTACCTGAAGTGGCAACCCTCGCATAAATTGTTGCATCAGCAATTTTTCACGAATTTCCTCATTGTGTGTCGGAAAAGCTTCAACACCTAGTGACCGTAGTACTACTGCAAAAGTGGCAATTGTTGCCGCCTTGTTTTAAATAGTTTTTCTTTAATATTTTCGTCAGACGAAAACGTGGCTTTTAACGCGTCACATGTGGCAGCCCAACTGGCTCGTGTTTCTTCCGACAATCCGTTTAGCGTCTGTCTTGCGGCTTCATTCAGAAATAACGGTAATGTTATTAATTTCTTCTCGTCCGTCCAAACTTTTAATAATGCATATGCTTCAAATAACTGTACAAATTTATTCCAGTCACCACCACTATACCACGGACACTGTACACTTTCCATTTTATTCCTTTATTATAACGATTCTTAAAATTTCACAACCCGTAAACACAACTATTACCCGCAATTCCCGAAACCACTGCTGTCACCAATGTAACGTGTTTACGTTTAACTCAGTTTATTGAAATAGAATCAGAACATATACAATAAATATAAACGATCATAAGTAGAATACAGTACAGAATAATAAAGGAAAATACATCCGTCTTAACTCACACCAGGCTCGTGACTGCCGGTCTACACGCAAGCATGCACTAGCTCCCCCCACTGTCGGACCACACCCAGTGAGTCCGCCAGGGTCGTACTTAATTTCATTTACGCTACAAAATATTTGCTTCCGCGCCCATATTTTATAATACTTCATCATATTTTAGCTAAAAGAAAACATTGCAACAAGAAAATTGCTATTTTAAGTGTGGTAGGTATTCTAGAATCCAGCCCATGTAGCTTACAATATACAACGTATTCATTAACATGACACCCGAAAATTTAATGTTTTTTATTTGATTTGTACCACGTTTTGGTCACTTTTGAATGTCCAATGCTAAAACCATCCATAGTATAGATCCTAAAGCATGAATATGAATGTTTTAACAATAATATCCATTTCAAGAATAGGTAAAATCTGACTTTATTTTCGTAAAAAATCATATAAATATTTACTTCCGCGCCCGAATTTTATAATTCTTTATCATATTTTAGCTAAAAGAAAACATTGCAACAAGGAAATTACTATTTCAAGGGTGGTAGGTATTCTAGAATCCAGCCCTTGTAGCTTACAATATAGAACGTATTCATTAAAATAACACCCGAAAAAAGAATGTTTATTATCTAATTAGTACCACGTTTTGGTCACTTGTGCATGTCCAATGCTAATACCATCCATAGTATAGATCCTATTGTATTGTATGTATTGTATGTAGACGAGGGTTTAAGCGTTTTGTCGCTTTTTGTCAACGCGACCTAGAAGATCTATTGCGACACAGCTCTTACTTAGTTTTCCGGAAGTAGATCCAGATTTTTGATGAAGCCGATTATGGCTCCAGGAGTCAAGTTCTTGATCTCATCTGCCGTAAGATACCTCTTACCTAGTTGATTGAATCTCGAGTTACGGCTGGGCATTCACACAGTATGTGTTCCGACGATACTTCGTCCTCTTCACAGAGTCGACAGGTTTTGTTGTCAGCTATACCAATTTTGTGCAAATGGTACTTTAAAGGACAGTGGCCAGTGAGAATTCCTGTCATTATATTAAGACCCTTTTTGCTGAGAGCTAGTAACTCTTTGGCGTTTGTCGAAGCTGTGGAAATGTATTTCCGAGCTTTTTCCAATATGAGGATATGGCAGATTTTCCCAGTTTTTAACCACCTTCTTATAGTGGCTTTGTGAAAGACCACATGAAGGTTCCGGCCCGTGGTAAGAAAGTTTAGCCCCTTTTTTTGCAAGTTCATCAGCTTTCTCGTTTTCTAGGATTCCCTCGTGCCCTGGTACCCACCATAGGATGACTTGGTTTGCTTCGGATAGCAATTGGAGGGTCTCCCTGCAGTTCCAGACTAGCTTTGATGTACATGTAAAGGCATTCAATGCCTTTAAAGCTGCCTGGCTGTCTGACATTATATTTATTAATGCTCCTTTTCAACATTTATCTAGGTTTATGTGAGCACAGAGATTTATTGCATAAATCTCAGCCTGAAAAATTGTGGCGCATGTGCCTATGGATTCCTTAATTCGGCAATCTGGGCCAAGCACACCTACTCCAGTTCTTTCTGTATCCAATTTTAACCTATCAGTGAACCAGGACAAAGAATCCCTTACAACAGGTCTCTCCGTTGCCCATTCAAGGCGATTACCAATAACAACCTTATACTTCTGGTCAACATTGTATTTTGTTGTCATCTTATCACAGACAGACAAGGCCAGTTTATCTAGTTGTACTTCCCTTAGAATTTCCAAGTGACCTACGAAATATCCGGGCATAAAGTGTTTCGTTCTGCAGAGAGTCAGCGCCTGTTGCATCGCCTCTTTTTTCAGCTGAATGTAGAGGTGTTAGCCCCAGAATCACTTCTATTGCTGCAGTCGGACAGGTACTCATAGCACCTGTAATACTGAGGCAGGCCATGCGTTGTAGTTTCCGCAGTGATGTCTGTGCTGTAATTTGTTTCACTTTTGGCCACCATACAAGTGACGCGTAAGTGATCATGGGTCTTACAACACTAGTATAAGCCCAATGGGTCATTTTTTGCTGTAGTCCCTAGTTTTTACCCAGAAGCCGACGGCATGTGTTTAACGTCACAGCTGATTTCTTTGTAATCTTTTTGATATGTGAGTTCCACGTGAGTTTTTGGTCTAGATACTTAACCTCTGTAGAAAACTCAATTCTAGTACCCTTCAAGTAAAAAGATTTAGCTTCCTTCTCTTTGTGAAGGGGACGATTGTAGTTTTGGTAGGGTTTACACTAAGTTCATGTTCCAGGCACCACTCATGCACTAGATTTAGAGCTTTTTGTGTAAGGTACGAGATAATGGTGTCACTGCGTCGTCTGATTATAATTGCAACGTCGTCTGCATATCCGTTTGTAAAATTGCCAGCTTTATTGAGCCTATTCATCAATGACAATACACCAGAGTAGAGGTGATAGAACCCCACCTAGTGGGCATCCTCTATTGGTTTTTATCATTACTGATTCTCCTTCTATCAAGGCTGTAATCGTTCGACTTTGCAGCATGGCTTCTATCCACTCTACTACAGCTGGGTCGAAACCTTTTGACCTAGCTGCTCCTTCAATGGACTTCTAGGAGGTGTTATCAAAGGCATCATCAATATCTATAAATATTTCCAGAGCTATTTCTTTCGTCATAAAGATTTTCTTTATTTTATTGACAAGGCTATGGAGAGCCGTAGTTGCTTCCTGGTAAGCAAATTGATTTACATTTAGTGGTGAAGCAGTTATCACTTCATTCCTAAGGTTGATCTCAGACCTTTTCCATACCTTTCAGTATAAATGATGATAAACTAATGGGTCTGTATGACTTAGGCTGGACGCTTGGACGCCTTCCACCTTTAGGTATAAAGACTACATTAGTTTTTCTCCACAATTTGGGAATGTATCCTAACTTTAGGCTTCCCTTGTATAGTTCGCGGAGTATTGGCAGTATATCCTTTATACATTTCTGCAAAAGTGCCGGAAAAATGCCATCTCCACCAAGTCTCTTGTAGGGTTTGAACGTATTTTATCGCCCATTCAACTCTGTTTTCTGTAAAAATATTATTAGCAGTGTTAAGACTGTTAATTAAGCTTAGCTTAGTTGTAGCTCCGGAAGAGTTGTTCTCCTCCTCAACTGGCCACGACAATCCTGGGAAGTGTGTGCTTAACAGAAGCTCCAATGTTTCCTATGAATCTGTCGTAAAGTCCCCGTCTGGTTTCTTTAGTAGGCCTATTTCATTCGTATGATCTTTTGATAGGACTTTTTGAAGGCGAGCTACCGTGGGCGTTTCTGATAAGCCCTTACAAAAACTACGCCATGCATTCCTTTTAGATCTACGAATTTGTTTATTATATGAGGTTACAGCACTTCTATATTGCTCCCAGCTTTCATCGCTGCCACTGGTTTTGGTTTTATTGTATAACCTTCTAACAGTGACTCTTAATTTACTTAGCTCCTCGGTCCACCAAAGTACTTTCCTAGTACTTTGTCGAAGCTTTACTGTACAGCTGTTTTCATATGCTGTGTGTAGCGCATTATGAAAGTCAATAGAGGCTTTTTCCAGTTCCTCAATTGTGTTTATATTAATTTTCGTAAGTTTTTTCACTTCACACTTTAAGTGGCCTTCGTACAAGACCCAGTCTGTTAGTTTCAGAATACGAATCGGAGTTTTAAGTTCTTTATTAGCCTTTATCTCGAACCTTAAATATCTATGATCCGATGTTGAGGCTTCATTTGAGACATGCCAATTATATATTTCAGAGCTAATTTGAGGAGTGGCTAACATAATGTCCAATACCTCACGCCTGTTTTTAGTTATAAAAGTGGGTTCTTTACCCCTATTTATTATATCTATGTTAGTACTAGAAATAAATTCGAAAAGGTACTCACCCCTTGTTTTTATGTCCGTACTACCCCAAACTGTATGGTGTGCGTTTGAATCACATCCCAGGATGAGGTTTCTGTTTCTATGTTTGCAGTAGGAGATCAGGTCCCTTACCAGCGGAGGTAGGGCTTCCATCATTTCTCCCGGGAAATATGCCGATGCAATGATTACCTCTTGCATACCTTCTGATATAGGCAGTGTAGCTTTCACAGCTACCAAATCCCTACATATAAATTTATTTAATGTAATAAATTTAATCAATGTCTTAATGAGCAATGCTGCTCTTGGAGTGATATCTTGTTCATTACAGTAGGTTAACTTACCTACTGGTGTAGTAAGTTTCCTTACTACGCCTCCATACACATAAGGCTCTTGAACTAGCGCTATATCAGTGTTAGTGGTGGTGAATGTTTTGTTGAACACTTCAAAGGTAGTTTTGCAGTGTTGAAGATTCACTTGCAGCATCTTTATATTACTGCTGGTCATCACGTTTTGTTCAGAGCCACGTCGCAGCTAGGAACTTGTTTCCCTTTGTGCGTGATTTCGACAACCGGTGGTGTCTTGGAGTGTGTAGGTGTTGGATTGGGTAAAGGCTTTGAGGCAGCCTCTTTACCTTTATCTACTTTTAATCTGGAATTTCCAGTGTTAATATTGGTGGCATTTTTCCCTGCCTTCTTTTTTATGTTAACCTTACCTGTAGCAGTGCTGGTAGTGGCTTTTTTGGCAGTGACGTCGGTAGGCTTTTTGTTGGGTTTTTACCCTTTAGCCTAATCGTTGTCTGGCCAAATTTGTAGCTGATTTTAAAATTAGCTTTTTTAAGGGTGTTTAAGGACGTCGAGTCTATGGACAGTGTAAGAAGCACTGCTAAGCTCTCATCTGTCCTCTTTAAAACCCTCCACTGCTGCGTATCCAGGCCCTCGTTTTGGCCCTATATCAGATTTAATATCTGATCTGTTGGATTGTTTTTTCTGTTAGGGAAATATGCATTTACAATGCTGGACTTCGGAAATTCCGTTTCCTCTACAGCTTTTAGATGGGCTCCTTCCCAAGGCTTTAAGCTGTCGACTTTGCCTATTAGCCACTCGGCGGTGGCTTTGTCGGCGCAGTCATCCGAACTTAAAGGTTGTCAAAAGAAACTTAGGCTTCACAGAGCCTTTAGCCTTTTTAATATACAAATCCAGGATTGCATCCTGAATTTTCGTCAGCTGTCCTGTTTCTAAAATATCCTCCGGATAATTATAGTGCAGGATGCCGACGCGTGTGCCCAGGCTTGCCTGCTTAAAGCTCACAGACGGCGTGGCCTTGTCAGGTGGTGACGGAGCACCACTGCTGGGTTGGTCTTTAGCATTTGTTTTTTGCCTAATCACAGACATTTCGGACGTTGATTCCTCGGACCGGGTCCGTTTTGGACCCTTATCCTTCATGGGTTGAAGGGCTTTGACACGTGCTTCGTTAGCACTAAACCCACTTTTAATGAGCCACTTAATGCGTTTTCTGTCGGCACCGCTCAGTTTGCTTTTCTGCTCACTTAGTTGGAGCTTTCTGATAGTCTCCTCAAGTTTGGAAGTGGATGGAGTCGGGCTACGTAGGAGCTCCTCTTCCATAGTCAGATCGTCCTTGGGACTGGAATCCCTTTGGACCTCTAGAGAAACATCTCTCTGACTTCCACTCATCCTAAAAACAACAAGAATTAACTAAAAGTTGTGTCATATTGACACAGCGACATGTGCTTTCATAAAGTGAGGTTATGTGTGTAGTGCATGTGTAGTGAAAATTTAAAATTTTGAAAATATTGATAAATAAATCTATATCAAAGTAGTGTATATTAACTATAAATACCTGAATATTAAATGTTTGTAATAAATTACTGAAAAGAGTTGCACAAAGAAACGAATTAAATATCAGCTGCGAAAACCAGTGATGCACACTACTACCAACCTCAGAAATATAGATCCTAAAGCATGAATATGAATGTTTTAACAAAAATATCCATTACAAGAATAGGTAAAATCTGAATTTATTTCAAGTGTGGTAGGTATTCTAGAATCCAGCCCATGTAGCTTACAATATACAACGTATTCATTAAAATGACACCCGAAAATTGAATGTTTATTATCTGATTGGTAACACGTTTTGGTCACTTTTGCATGTCCAATGCTTAAAACCATCCATAGTATAGATCCTAAAGCATTAATATGAATGTTTAAGCAAATATATCCATTTCAAGAATAGGTAAAATCTGACTTTATTTTTGTAAAAAATCATATAAATATTTGCTTCCGCGCCCGAATTTTATAATTCTTCATCATATATTAGCTAAAAGAAAACATTGCAACGGGAAAATTGCTATTTCAAGTGTGGTAGGTATTCTAGAATCCAGCCCATGTAGCTTACAATATACAACGTATTCATTAAAATGACACCCGAAAATTGAATGTTTATTATCTGATTGGTAGCATGTTTTGGTCACTTTTGCATGTGCAATGCTAAAACCATCCATAGTATAGATCCTAAAGCATGAATATGAATGTTTTAACAAAAATATTCATTTCAAGAGTAAGTAAAATCTGACTTTATTTTTGTAAAAAATCATATAAATATTTGCTTCCGCGCCCGAATTTTATAATTCTTGTAAGCAATGTATTAGTATTTGTTTTATATTTTGTGGTTTACAATAAAAGGGTATTAGATAATAACTGTATTGTTGCATCACCCCGTTCTTACATTATTATTTACAGTGGTAGGGATCTGCAGTCTGTCGAGGTACATTGACAAGCGTGCAGTGCTAGTGTGCGGAGTTGTGTGATTTTCAGATTTAAGGTTGCAGACCAATCCAAAGAGAGGAAGTGCCTATTAGTTGTCTTTGTGTTAGCGCGAAGGTGGGTCCCGTGCTGGTGTTAGTGCCGTCTGCGAAGGTTGGAGAAACACCACCTTCGTAGGTCGCGCCGTGGTTGTGTTAGCACGAAGGTGGGTCCCGTGCTGGAGTTAGTGCCGTCTGCGAAGGTTGGAGAAACACCACCTTCGTAGGTCGCGCCGTGGTTGTGTTAGCGCGAAGGTGGGTCCCGCGCTTGATGTGGATACGAACATCGACGAATGAGTATGAGATAAACGAGTTACGAATCTACCCTCTACAATTCACAGGTAGACTTATATATTGACTGGGAGTATTTAAGAATACGTTTTAATGATTTGTTTGAGTTACAGCAACATCCACGAGACGGGACTGTCTGAATCCTAGGGTATCTCTTAAACGGATACGTGATGGTGGTATTGCAGAAATGAAGCCAACCCTGCCTGTGACGTCATACTACGATGCTTGGGTGGCGTATTGATGGTAGTGGTGAGACGTAATACGATAGCTATTAATTTGGTTACAAAATTAAGAATTTATTGTGCGAGTGATTAAGGGTGTGATGCAACAGTTATACAATAAGATAGGCATTAATTGTATTTGTAAACGTTAGATTATGATCAGTCGCTTGTTGTTTTTGAAAGAGTAAAGACGTGAGAAAAGACGTGCTAATAGTTTTGGAGATTCCAGGTATTTCTAGGTGAGTTTTAAAGTACCGCGAGTTCATTGCGCTTACATTCTTTATCATATTTTAGCTAAAAGAAAACATTGCAACAAGAAAATTTCTGTTTCAAGTGTGCTAGGTATTATAGAATCCAGCCCATGTAGGTAGCTACAATATACAACGTATACATTAAAATGACACTCAAAAATTTAAGGTTTATTATCTGATTGTTACCACGTTTTGGTCACTTTTGAACGTCCAATGCTAAAACCATCCATAGTATAGACTATATACTATAAGGATGAATGTTTTAACAAAAATATACCTTTCAAGAATAGGTAAAATCTGACTTAATTTTTGTAAAAATCATATAAATATTTGCTTTCGCGCCCGAATTTCATAATTCTTTATCATATTTTAGATAAAAGAAAACATTGCAACAAGAAAAAGATTAAAAAGCAAATAAAAATTATTAGCCGTTTTAGGTTATACACATACTCTTTCAAGAGAGCTACATTGCCAGCAAAGCATAATCAAGAATTGCATTTTGCAAAGTAGTGCTTTGAGCCAGCGGCAGATATCAGGTTACCGCCCGAATCAAGTAAGGTGATAACACAAATTGAACTGACGACGCATAGAACACCACCAAGCAAAACTAGCAAGCAACACTAGCAAGTAAAGAGAATTGAATACCTTCAGTTAATAAAATGGATGCTCAAATAATCCTAGATGCAATAGCCGAATTAAAAAAGGAATTAGCTAACATACAAAAAGAGATAAATACTAAAGTCAATAGCACAGCAGATAATTTAGAATACCTTACCAATAAAATAGTGAAAATAGAAAAAAATTGGAAAGAACAGGAAAAAATAAACAGAGAAAAAAATCTTTAAATTTTTGGCCTAATAGAAGAAGAAAGAAATAAATTTCAACTAGAAAATGCTTGCTTATATCTAATAAAAAACACAATAAAAATAGATGTAAATAACAGAGATATTGATAATATATATAGACTAGGAAAAAAGGCAAATAAAACAAGACCGGTTCTAATAAAATTAACAACAAGAAGGAAATTAATAGATATTTTGGCAAACCGAAAGTTTTTAAAAGGAACAAGAATAATAATATCAGAAGATTATCCAAAAGACATTGCAGATGAAAGAAAAGTATTAATGCCGCTGATGAAAGACATAAGAAAAGAGGGTAAGCATGCAGTTTTGAAATACAAACATTTATATGTTGATGGAATAAAAATAGATAACAATGAAGCAACAATATTAATAAAAGAAAAAACGACAAAAAACTAATGCATTTTGAAGAAAGGGAACAAAAGAAAAGTCCAAAAACATATCAAGATAACGACAAAAACAAAAAAGAACAAGATGCAAAGAGACAAAAACAACCACCCAATAAAGCAGATATACCAACAACTTCAAGTGCTAGAACAAATAGCTACGATAAAAGACCAATAAAAAATAATTTATCAAAACAATCATAGCAACCAAACATAAATAAAGTAAAAGGAAACCTGGTAACGAAAATGGCTAATACAAAGGAATTAGAAAATAAGTACAATGAAATGGCACCAACACACACACCCGCAATTCCAAGTCAAAGAAAAAAATAAATAGAAAGAAAGGTAAAAAAACAAAAAAATAATAATAAGATTAGAATTAGTACCTGGAATGTCAGAACTATGCTACAACCAGGAAAAACGCAAGAAACAGCTGCAGAAATGCTGAGGTATAAAATAAATATTGTTGCATTACAAGAAATTAGATGGAGTGGAGCAGGAGAAATTGTAAAAGACAATTATATTATAAAATATTCAGGGGATATAAAACAAGGTCAATACGGAGTGGCATTTATAATTTTAAATAAACTGAAAAACAATATAATAGATTTTAAACCAATAAATGAAAGAATGGCCTACTGTAGAATAGATACGACACCTTTCAAAATATCAATCTTAAATATATATGCTCCAACAGAGAATGCGAAACCGGAAGAAAAAGAAACGTTCTATGAAGTGTTAGAAGAAGAAATTGAAAAGATGCCAAAATAAGATACAATAATTGTATTAGGAGACTTTAATGCCCAAATAGGGAAGGAAGACTATATACAGCAAGTAGCAGGAATACACACAATACATGACAATACAAATGATACTGGACAAAGATTATGCAGACTAGCAACAAGAACAAATCTGATAATAAGCAGCACAAAATTTAAACACCGGAAAGAACATAAAATAACATGAATATCACCAGATCAACAAACGCAGACACAAATAGACCATATACTTATAACAAGAAGAAAACAATCAGTAACGGATATAAGAACCTACAGAGGAGCATGCGCAGATTCGGACCACTTTATGGTAGCAGCAACCCTAAGACAAAAAGTGAAAAGAACCTCAAAAAATAGTAATAAAAAAATAAAATGGAATACAGAAAATATGAATAATGAAAGTATAAGAGAGAAATATATACAATAACTAGATAAAATTCTAAAAGAAGTAATAAATTATAAAGATGACATAGAAACAAAATGGAATGGTATAAAGACATGCATACAGGAAGCAAGTCAAAAATGGGTAGGAAAAGAAAAACAAGATAAAAGAAAATACCGGTATAATGATGAAAGTAAGAAAATGACAGATAAAAAGAAAAATTCAAGAATAAAATGGCTACAAACAAAATAAAATGAAGACAAACAACTATATGAAAAAATAAGAAGCGAATGCAACAAAACTATTAAATTAAAGAAATAGAAGAAGAAAGGCAGAAAAGAAATACAAAAAGATTTTACAAACAAATTCAAGCACAAAATAAAACACAGAAAATCAAAGTACATGGCATAAAAAATATAAATGGTAGAATAGCAGAAAACGAACAAGAATATAAACAAATTTGGATTAACCACTTTAAAGATTTATTAACAGATACACAAGATGAAAATGAATTTGAAAGCCAAAACAATGAACAAGATAGAATAGTAGAAGAGCCAACGCTAAAAGAAGTACAAGAAATAATAAAAAAATGTCACAATGGAAAAACACCAGGTAAAGATGGAATAAATATTGAATGAATAAAATATGGAGGGGTAGTCTTGCAACAACAAATATACGAGCTTATAAAAAAAATATGGAGAGATGAAAAGATGCCAAAAGAATGGGAATCTGGACAAATAGTGACAATTCATAAAAAAGGTGACCAGCAAGTGTGTAAAAACTACTGGGGTATTACTATGTTGAATACGGTATATAAAATACTATCCACATTAATACAAAGGAGATTAGTAAATGCAGAAAATAACATAATTGGACAATATCAATGTGGATTCAGTAAAGGCAGATCAACAACAGACGCCATACATACAGTCAAACAAATAATTGAAAAATCAGTAGAATATGTACAATCTGAATATAGAAATGCTATTTATTGATTTCCAGCAAGCCTTTGACTCCATTAAAAGAAAAAAGCTTATGACAGCACTTGAAGAGCTAAATATACCAGCAAAATTAAGACGACTAATCTCGGTGACAATGAAGAGAAATAAAATAAGCATTATAACAGAAAAATGGGAGACAGAAGAGATCGAGATAAATAAAGGGGTCAGACAAGGAGATGCGCGGTCGGCAACATTATTTAACCTAGCTTTAGAATATGTACTTAGAAAAATAAATAAAGGAACGCTTAGAACACGAGGAGGACAAATAATAGTGAAACAGTACTGTCTGCATGTATAATTTTGTTATTAATAATATTAGAAATAATCTCTAATATGTATAAATATTTTATGAACAAAGTATTTTACGTAGAATATTTAATTTGTATAATGAATTTTTGTGCGACTGTACGGCACGAGACCTTATCTGTTTATTGTTTAGTCTAGCGCAGGCCAGGGTGTTACAACCACTTGAAAAAATAATATTTCCTAGACGATGCGTCTAACCCGAGACAAATCTGTACTCGTGGAGTCGGAACCAGGACTCCACTTATGTCTGGCTTGTCCGGAGTAAGTCCTCCTGGTCTCTGTAACTCCATCCCTCTCCAACCTTTCCTTAGGAAGGCTGTTTCTGCTATTGGCTAATGTCAGGCATTGAGACTAACTTCCAGGAAGGCTGTTTCTGCTATTGGCTAATGTCAGGCATTGAGACTACCTTTCGAACTCTTTACTAACTTCATCAGGAAGGCGGTTTCTGCTATTGGCTAATGTCAGGCATTGAGACTAACTTCCGAATTCTCTACTAATTTCATCAGGAAGGCGGATTCTGCTATTGGCTAATGTCAGGCATTGAGACTAACTTTCGAATCCTCCAATAACTTCATCAGGAAGGTTGTTTCTGCTATTGGCCAATGTCAGGCATTGAGACTAACTTCCGAATCCTCCGAATCCTCTATAAAATTCCCTATTGGAAGCATATTCTATTCCCATCAACATCGAGACTACTCGGGCAAGCTAGGTATGTGTCTATTATTTTATATAAATGTCACAAAATATTAACTATGAAATTATGGTTGTCACAATAATATCATATTTTTATTAAATATAACCGATCTAATATTGGTTGTCTAACAATTGTAATTTACTCAAACTCAACAGATTCGCCAGCTCAGCTGGGTGTCTGCCTCAAATACAACTATCAACAATTATTTCTGATAGCTTTGACTGTGTGCTCACCGTGGCCGGTTCACGATTACTGTGTGCTCTTAGGGCCGGTAGAACCGTGAGCTCATGGGCCGGTCTTTGCAACTCAGACCATCTATAAAAATATAAAGAATGGCCCTCTGACAAAACAGAGCGCCCTATAAACAAAAGACCTCAGAGCAACGGCATGCCGACTCTGAAACCAACAATAAAACTCAAACCAATTACAACAACAATTACAATTGTAACTGACAACCAATATAAGTTTGGTCTCAGTCACTCAATTTTACCATACATGATTATAATAAATTATTGGGACAACTCTTTATGAATTGAATGCAATCTTTTTATAATTGTTATATTGTCAAATTGTCTCTCTACCTGAGGTTTTGGCTGTGGTTTCCCCCAGGTTATTAAGGTGAATACCGGAGAGCGTAACATTCCACGGCACTCTACGATTTTCTTAATTATAAATAAATGCACAAGATAGATATTTTATCTATCTTTTGGAGTGAATATCATTCTATTATTTTATCAAATACCTGTCCCGATTCCTCCACTCTTAACAGCTACTCTGTATTACGACGATGAAGGGTTACTTATTTAAATAAACACAACGTAGGGTAAGTTAAACCTTCCAATAGATGATCTTTGGCTAAAATATAACTGTATGTACGGAGGAGGTGGGTATGTACTATTACAATAGCATATGCCGACGACATAGTTATTGCAACGAAGAACAGAAATATAATGATACAAATGCTGCAAGAAATAATGATCGAAGGAGATAAGATAGGATTAAAAATCAACGAAGCAAAAACTAAAATAATGCTGCTAGGAAAGAATGCTGAAAACAAAGGAATAAAAATCGGAGAACACACATTTGAACAAGTAGATACGTTTAAATATCTAGGAATTATGTTATCAAGTAAAGGAGAAAGAGAAACAGAAATTAAGGAAAAGATTATAGCAACAAGTAGAGCTTTTAACGCAAATAAAAAAATATTAGAAAGCAAACTATTAACAAAAAATACCAAAATCAGAATATACAAATCAATAATAAGACCAATAACATTATACGCAGCTGAAACAATCACAATGACAAAAAAAGAAGAAGAAGATCTAAAAATAATGGAACGCAAAATAATACGAACAATTCTAGGACCAATCAAGGTATCAGAAAATGAATACAGAATAAGAATGAACCATGAAATAGAACAAGAATTAGAAGGAGAAAATATAATGAAAAAAATTAAACAACAAAGAATAAGATGGCTTGGCCATGTATGGAGAGCAGAAGAAAGGGATACAATAAGATCAATAGTCGAGTGGAGCCCAGGCGGAAGAAGAAGACGAGGCAGGCCCAGGTCAGCATGGCTGAGAGAAGTGGAAGAAGATCTGAAAGCAGATGGAATTAGCAACTGGAAGAATAAAACAAGAGATAGGGAGTTGTGGCGGAATATTATAAAGAACATCTAAAAAACAGAAACGGAGATTGATCCACTCCAATAAAATTGGATCTAGAAAGCTTCAAAGGAAGCGGCGCAACCCCATGGGGGTGTTAAACCACTATATATATATATATATATATATATATATATATATATATATATATATATATATATATATATATATAATATTTTAGCTAAAAGAAAACATTGCAACAAGAAAATTGTTATTTCAAGTGCGGTAGGTATTCTAGAATCCAGCCTATGTAGGTAGCTTACAATATATTTTATTTATTTATTTATTGCTCAACAGGATTACAAATCACAATTACAGAAAAATATTCACAAAAAATATATACACAAATCCCAATTATAGAGTCATATTCCCAAAAAATATATACACTATAGGCAATTGCAAATACATAAATGTTAAGCTGTTAGTATACATTACACAAATTGAATTAATAATTAAAAATAACCTTACTTTAATACAAACATATGTGACAAGTATTTTATTCAGTTAACCTTTTAGCAATAAATGTTGAATTATATATCTTTTAAACTTAATATTGGTATCAAAGAATAAATCTAATTCATCTATAACAGATATAATGTTATTAAATTAATGCACATCTATATATAGGTGATTGAAACTCATAATTTGTCTTTGGTGTAGAATAGGTAAATTTAAATTTTGTTCTAAGTCTAGGAACATACAGATAAAAATTGGACAAGATTATAGTATCATCTATCATATTATTCATAATTTTATATAAATACAAACAAGATTGCATTTTTCGACGATCATCGAGTGAAAGTATACCAAACTCAATTAAACAATTGTTGTAATTGAAATCATTCTTGGGGTAAGTATTACGTCTCTTGTAGTACATATATTTTACAAATTTTTTTTGTATAGCTTCAATTGCATTCCTATATTTGATATAAACTGGACTCCAGACTTATAGGCAGTATTCCAGCTTTGATCTGACAAAGGCATAATACAGTGTTTTCAAGGTACGTTGATTATGGAAGGATCGCGTGTTACGAATAACAAATCCGAGGTTTCTGTTCGAGCTTTTTGTTATTGAGTTGAGATGTGGTATAAAACTGCATTTTTTATTGAAGAGAATACACAAGTCTGTTATCTGTGAGACGCTATCCAAATTATAGTTACTCATGGTGTATTGATACGTTAGTGTACTCTTTTTTACAGAATATGTCATTGTCTTACATTTCTTATAATTAAATGAGAACTTAGAGGTTGAAGACCAAACCAAGATATAATTAATGTCAGATTGCAGAGCATTACAGTCCTCAGTTGTATTTACAGTTCTATAGAGCTTAATGTCATCAGCATATAGTAGGATATTTGAATTTTTGACCAGATCGACTATATCATTAATAAATAATAAAAATAACAATGGGCCAAGATTTGCCCCCTGGGGTACACCTGTGGTCGGTATATATTGTTTGGAAGTGTAATTATTGTAATGGACAGAGAGTTTACGGTCAGCAAGATATGAAGAAATGAACAGTAAAAGATTGTCTGAAAAACTGAAGTGATATTTGAGCTTATCTAATAGTACGGTATGATTAACCTTACCGAACGCTTTTTCAAAATCAGTATAAATAACATCGATCTGTGTGTTGCTTTGAAGGGAACTAAGAACGTGTTCTGTAAAATTTAATAGGTTTGAGGTAGTGGATCTTAAGCTCATGAATCCATGTTGGTGAGACGATATTTCATTATGAACACTGGAGTAAATTGCGGAGTATATAATTTTTTCAAAAACTTTAGCAAGGTTAGAAAGTATGGCAATAGGGCGATAGTTGGAGATAACAGAACTATTACCAGATTTCAGTATTGGACATACTCGGGTCAATTTGAGCATATCAGGAAAGGTGTTAGAGGCAAGACTAAGATTAAAAAGTATAAATAATGGTTCGACTAAGATGTCGGCGCAACCTTTAATGATGTATGCAGGGAGGTTACCTGTACCTGGATTCCTAGATGGTTTTAGTTTTCTGATAGCGATGAGTATATCGGTTCTGGATACAGACTCAAGAGATATATTGTTACAAGTATTCTGTTTATTGGATATGCCTGTATGATGTGAATTATCAGTACTACAATAAACAGAAGAAAAATAGTCGGCAAAAGCATCAACAATCTGCGCAGTACTATGGTAAGTATTATTGTTAAGATTAATAATATTGTTATAGTGGCCATGGTTATAAAATTCAACCAGTTTATTCATATCAAAATCTGCAAGAATCAGAAAGTTGTCATTTTGCAGAAAATTACAAGATTCCAGACAATCAAGTACATATTCATGTTAAATTAAAGAAATTGGCGGGGAAATATAGGCCACAATAATATAGAAATACTTATTATGTGATATTTTAATGCGGACACATATAATGTCACAATTAGAGTTTGAATTCAGATCTAAGTCCACAACAGTTGTAAAGTATTTTTTATTAACCGCACAAAAAACACCTCCACCTCTAGATTTATTATGCCTTTCGAAATCTCTATCCTTTCTATATACTGTGAAGTTATCGCTTATAAATTCAGAGTTGTTTACTGATGGTGTAAGCCAGCTTTCTGTAACTGTAATAATATCAAAGTCTGAGTAAGTTGAGTCATTCAAAAAGTCATCAAGTTTAGTGTTCAGACCTCTACCATTCTGATAATAGATATTCATTATTAAATTTAAGCAAAAATATATATGTATTTGTAGTGTAAGTAAATTAATTTCAAAACGATAAGTTATTTGAGATATTAAAAATTTCTTGCAAAAGGTGAACAAAACAATAAGAATTATAAGTTTATACAAGGTTAAATTAATTATACGAAGTTTACAGAGTTCAGTGAACTATACTACAAAATAAAACAAAGTTTGACAAGTAAGTTGTATTGTGAGAAAGTACAAAAACGAAAAAGAAGTATTTTAACTTAAACTGCTCCATATGACTAAATAATAAATAAATTTACTAGATCAGAGTATCAATATTGTCAGTCGGATTGAGTTTTTTTATAACATTACCGTGCTTATAGAAGATGTTGCCATCACTGGACCGCACGTTTTTAAAACCAAGCTTTGTTGACACAGATTTTAATAATTCGAGGCGAGATTGTGTAAGGTCTTCTTTGATGGTTATATTTGTGTTTTTTAATTTCTTTCTTGCTTTTAAAACAGCGTCACGGTAGCGGTAGGATATGAATTTCACGATGTTGGGGCGAGGTCTTGATCGAGGAGAAGACGGGTTGTTCAGTGTTCTCTTACCAATTCTATGTGATCGATCAATGGCGTGGATAGGTAAGTCTAGTGATAGTTTAGACTTGATGACTTCATTGACGTTCTTCTCCACGTTTTCAGAAGATGCTTCTGGAACACCGAAAATCCAGAGGCAGTTACGCCTGGAATATTGTTCCAGATTGTCCAGCTTGCTACGGAGAACACGATTTTCGTCACTGATGTTTTCGATGAGGGCCTCGTAGTAAACTTTTTGCTCTTCAAGTTTCTGCTCAACTCTAGCAAAAGCCTTTCTACCAATTTGGTGAGAAAGTTATCATCGGTCAATAATTTGGTGAGTGTTTCCGATACAATTTCGGAAATATTTCTAGTATTCGACATTGTAGATATTTCAAATATTTATTTAGCGGCACTTTGTCACAAAGGAGCAGAGAAAAATACGTCTACTCTCGATGATGCATTGGCAATGTATTCAACAAAATGACACCCGAAAATTAAATGTTTATTATCTCATTGGTACCACGTTTTGGTCACTTTTGCATGTCCAATGCTAAAACCATCCATAGTATAGATCCTAATGCATGAATATAAATGTTTTAACAAAAATATCTATTTCAAGAATAGGCAAAATCTAAATTTTTTTTGTAAAAAATCATATAAATATTTGCTTCTGCGCCTGAATTTTATAATTCTTCATCATATTTTAGCTAAAAGAAAACATTGCAACAAGAAAATTGCTATTTCAGGTGTGGTAGGTATTCTTGAATCCCGCCCACGTAGCTTACAATATACAACGTATTCATTAAAATGACACCCGAAAATTGAATGTTTATTATCTGATTGGCAACGTTTTGGTCACTTTTGCATGTCCAAAGCTAAAACCATCGATAGTATAGATCATAAAGCATGAATACGAATGTTTTAACAAAAATATCCATTTCAGGAATAGGTAAAATCTGACTTTATTTTTGTAAAAAATCATATAAATATTTGCATCCGCGCCCGAATTTCAAAATTCTTCATCATATTTTAGCTAAAAGAAAACATTGCAACAAGAAAATTGCTATTTCAAGTGTGGTAGGTATTCTAGATTCCCGCCCATGTAGCTCACAATATACAACGTATTTATTAAAATGACACCCGAAAATTGAATGTATATTATCTGATTGGTACCACGTTTTTGTCACTTTTGCATGTCCAATGCTAAAACCATCCATAGCATAGATCCTAAAGCATGAATATGAATGTTTTAACAGAAATATACATTTCAAGAATAGGTAAAATCTGACTTTATTTTTATAAAAAATGATATAAACATTTGCCTCCGTACCCGAATATTATAATTCTTTATCATAATTTAGCTAAAAGAAAACATTGCAACAAGATAATTTCTATTTCAATTGTGGTAGATATTCTAGAATCCAGCCCATGTAGCTTACAATATACAACGTATTCATTAAAATGACACACGAAAATCGAATGTTTATTATCTGATTGGTACCACGTTTTGGTCACTTTTGCATGTCCAATGCTTGAAACTATCCATAGTACAGATCCTAAAGCATGAAGATGAATGTTTAAACAAAAATATCCTTTCCAAGAATAGGTAAAATCTGACTTTATTTTTGTAAATAATCATATAAATATATACTTCCGCGCCCGAAATTTATAATTCTTCATTAAATTTTAGCTAAAAGAAAACATTGCAACAAGAAAATTGCTATTTCAAGTGTGGTAGGTATTCTAGAATCCAGCTCATGTAGCTTACGATATACAATGTATTCATTAAAATGACACCCAAAAATTGAATGTTTATTATCTGATTTGTAGCACGTTTTGGATACTTTTGCATGTCCAATGCTTAAAACCATCAATAGTATAGATCCTAAAGCTTGAAAATGATTGTTTTATCTAAAATATCGATTTCAAGAATAGGTAAAATCTGACTTTATTTTTGTAAAAAATCATATAAATATTTGCTTCCGCGTCCGAATTTTATAATTCTTCATCATATTTTAGCTTAAAGAAAACATTGCAACAAGAAAATTGCTATTTCAAGTGTGGTAGGTATTCTAGAATCCAGCCCATGTAGCTTACAATATACAACGTATTCATTAAAATAACACCCGAAAATTTAATGTTTATTATCTGATTAGTATTACGTTTTGGTTACTTTTGCATGACCAATGCTAAAACAATCCACAGTATAGATCCTAAAGTATGAAGATGAATGTTGTAACAAAAATATCCATTTCAAGAATAGGTAAAATCTGACTATATTTTTGTAAAAAATCATATAAATACTTGCATCCGCACCCGAATTTTATATTTCTTTATCATATTTTAGCTAAAAGAAAACATTGCAACAAGAAAATTGCTATTTCAAGTGTGGTAGGTATTCTAGAATCCAGCCCATGTAGCTTACAATATACATCGTATTCATTAAAATGACATCCGAAAATTGAATGTTTATTATCTGATTGGCCACGTTTAGGTCACTTTTGCATGTGCAATGCTAAAACCTTCCATAGCATAGATCCTAAAGCATGAATATGAATGTTTTAACAAAAATATCCATTTCAAGAATAGGTCAAATCTGACTTTATTTTTGTAAAAAATCATATAAATATTTGCTTTCGCGCCCGAATTTTATGATTCTTTATCATATTTTAGCTAAAAGAGAACATTGCAACAAGAAAATTGCTGTTTCAAGTGTGGTAGGTATTATAGAATCCAGCCCATGTAGGTAGCTTACAATATACAACGTATACATTAAAATGACACCCGAAAATTGAATGTTTATTATCTGATTGGTACCACGTTTGGGTCACTTTTGCATGTCCAATGCTTAAAACTATCCATAGTATAGATCCTAAAGCATGAAAATGAATAGTTCTGTGTTGAGTTACCGTGAAGGAAATCAATAAAATAATTAAAACATTGTTCCTTTTCTTCACTGAGTTTATTTTGACAAGATGTACATTTCGACCACACTGTGGTCATCTTCAGTTGTACAATACACAAATTATTGAATTACATACTATTTATATAAATCTAAGTATCTTAACTAATGAATTTAAGGAGGGGGTTACGTAGTGGGGAGAGATCTGTGTTTAGTAATTTATGTTTATATTTTTTCATGCAAATGGCTTCAAAAGTATTTAAATTCTGGTCTTTACTGATTTTTTCACATTTTACATCATCAATGTTGAATTTATGGTCTGTATTATGGGTGTGTGGGGCTATGGCTGAATTAAAAATATTTTTATATTTTGTGTGGTACATATGTTCCTTATATCTAGTTCCTATTTTACGTTTGGTTTGTCCTATATAAACGAGTTCACATGTTTTACAAGTAATGGAATAAATACCGGAGCATTCTAATTCACTGGATTTTTCTAAATTGATATTGAGGATGTTTTTGGTAGATTTTTTGTTACTGAAAGCAAGTGGTAGAATAAGTTTTTTAAATAAATTGGAAAATTTGTTTAAAAGACTTAAATCCGATTTGGTACTTTCACGATACCAAATCTATTATCATCGCTAACGCTAAATGCAGAACTAAATTCATTCGATTAAATAAAAAACTTATCCAGGACAGAACCGAAGAAAAAACAAATCGAAACAAAATATTGTACACAACAAAACAGACATCAACTTCAGTGCAGAAGAAACTGAACTTTTAAACAAAAGGATAAAACATTGTGTCCAACCAACAAAATTCCCGATAGAAGAAATCATCGCAGACGTCGAGAGAGCCATCTTCCACCAACCAGAGGATATACAACAGACCATCCGGAAGGAAGCAGAAAACAACATAACGGCAGAACTATCACGTCCGAAAAATCCCATACACCAGAAAGAGAGCAAAATCCTTCACAACCTGAAGATAAAAAATTGCTTCTACTTGAAAGCTGACAAAGGAAACGCCGTAGTTATTTTGAAGAAGAAAGATTACATTTTTTTATTATTTTATTTTAATCCATGCCTTTCGGCTTTGAATTTTTACATACATTTATCATATCTTTTAATTAACTTGAGTATATATACAATAAATAGGTTATTATTTCATTCCTTCTCTTTTTCTTTTGACTGCTTTGGCCCATGTTTCTCCCTCTCCGGACTCGTCTAGGATGTGGTATGGACTGTAATTTTGTTTTGGAAGGTACCTGCAATTATACAATAAGTGTAATAGCGTCTCTTCGTGTTCTTTACATAATCTGCAAAGGCGTTCTTCTTTCTTCATCCAGTATTTGTTGTTATTTGCTTCGTTTCCGCATCTTAATTTTTATATCTCTCCCTTTTTTGCTTGTTAAATATTTTGGCTGATCTATTGTTGTGGTATTTTTGTACATTTGATTATATTTTGAGTTACATATTTTCTCAATCTGCTCTTGTTTCTGAACGCCTTGGTCTCTAATTTTTAATTGTTTGTCGATTCCTGTGTTCTCTTCTCTCCTCCTTTCTACTTCTATTGCTGAGAAACCATTTCTTTCAAAATAATTTTTTCTACGTTTCTCCCAGTTACTTAGAGGTCAGTTTTTGTCTGTTGCTTTCTTTATTTCTCTCCAACATTGGTGTATTATTCTTCTTTCGTTAGAGTTTCGAATCTTTTCTTCATACCTTAAAGCTCGTAATCCGGTTTCTATTCTCAATTCATTCCTCTTTGTTTCTTCTAAGACAATGTACTGTGGTGTGTGTCTGTCGAATCCTAGTGTCCACTTTAAGTATTTTTGTTGTATTTGTTCCAGCTTTGTGTTTTCTTCCCATCCCCATACTTCGGCTCCGTACATAATTATGCTGTTTATTATAGAGTCAAATAACATAATTCTAATTTTATAATTATTTTTGAATTTTGAAATTTCTCTTATTGCACAATTTGCTTTTTTTAATACTTGTTCTACGTGTTTCTCCACGTTGTTGCTCTGGTTAAATGTATATCCGAGGTACTTCAATTCCTTTACCCGTTCTACTTTATGCCCTCTCCATACCCAATTTTCTTCTTTTTTTCTTCCTCCTCCTTTTTTGAACGTCATAATTTTAGATTTTTCTATGTTCAAGGACATTTTCTTTTTTCGTAAATATATGTCTAGTCTTTTAATCATCGATTCCATCTCTTTCTCTGTTAATGCCAACAAAACTAAATCATCAGCGTACGCCAGGGTCCAGAATTTGATATTAGCAATAACAACGCCCCCTGTTTGTCCTTTTTGGAAGTGTTCTTCGATGTCGCATAGGTATATAGCAAATAGACTTAGGCTTAACGGACACCCTTGCCTTAAACCTGCTATGGTCCAGAATTCTTTTGTATTTGTTTGACCTATTCTTACTACATTTGATGTTTTTGAATATATTTGTTCAATTTTTTGTATCAAGTGTTCGTTTATTCCTTTTTTTCTCATTATGTTAAATAATATTTTTCTGTCAATGTTATCGAATGCCGCTTGGAAGTCTATAAAGAACGTGTAGAGTTTTCCTTTTTCTTGTGCTATTTGCCGCTATATTAAATAATTCAATATATAAATATTGTCCACGGTGCTCCTTTGTTGACGAAAACCGGCTTGTGTATCTGGCAGTATATCTTTAATTTCTAGCTCCTTCTGAAGTCTTTCATTCAGAATCATGGTATATATTTTGTATAGTGTGTTTAGTAGAGTAATTCCTCTGTAATTACTCGGTACGCTCGTATTTCCTTTCTTGTGTAATGGTACTTTTACTCCTTTACTCCATTGTTTTGGGAATTTGTGTCCCTTCCATATTTTATTTAAGATTTTTGTTATTGTTGTTAGAAGTTTATCTCCTCCATGCAACCAGGCCTCATTTGGTATTCCGTCTTCTCCCGTTGCTTTGTTCTTCTTTAGTTTTTTTTATTTGTGTCCTTACTTCTTCTTCCGTAATATCATTTTCATTATATGTGCTTCTTTCTTTTTCGTTGATTTCTTGATTTGGTTCTTTGTCAATTCCTTGTAGTAAATTTTGGAATTGTAGTTGCCATGCTTCTCCAGTTATATTTTCGTCAGGTGTCTTTCTGATTTTCTTTCTTTCATTGTTTATATACTTCCATGATTGTGTTTCAGAGTTTATATTGTACAGTTCTTGGATTGATGTACGTTCATGTGTTTTTTTCTTTTCTTTACATATTGCTATATATTCTTTTCTTTTCTGCTTGTATATCTCATATGTTGCATGTCCTTTCCTAACGTGTCGTAGACATCTCCTTAAGTCATTTTGCTTCTCTTTGCATTCTTTATCCCACCAGTCGTTTTTGTGTATTGTGCTCGTATATATATTTTTTGTTTTAGTTGTCATTGCCGTAATTATTTCTCTTGTTAATTCATTTATTTCAGCTTCTGGTTCTTGTTCTTCGCGTTGGTTTAAGAAAATTTCAATTTTTTCTCTATAGTGTATAATTGTTTCTTCATTCCATACTGGACTTGTTTTCTCCTGTTTCTTATTTAAAGATGTTGATTGGTTCTTTAAAGTCACACATATTAATTGGTGATCAGAATCGGTTTGGTCGACTACTTCAAATTTTATTATTTTCTCCGTTGCGATATTATTTGTTATACCATAATCAATAACGGTTCTCTCATTTCCGGTATTTATGAAAGTGAATTCCCCTCCTTCATCACCGTAGTAGTTACCATTTAATATATTCCATCCTCTTTCTTCACACCATTTTATTAAGGATTTTCCTTCCGTGTTTGTTGTTTTGTCTTTAGATTTGCGTTTGTCAATTGCTCCTGTACTTATATTACAAAGTCCTCCATTTTTTCAATTCTGGCATTCAGATCTCCCCCTATTATTAAATGTTCTTCATCTGTTTCTGAGATATATTCATTTATTTCTGTGAGTATAGCATGCAGCCTGTTATTATTGTATATTGTTAAAATTCTCCAAATCTCGTTGTTTAGTTTAATTTTTGTTTCTTGTATATTTTCTAAAAAGTTCGTATTTGATTTTTTTTCTTCAATATTCTTTCTGACTCCTGTAATCACCCCACCTCTTGCTCTTCCTTTTTTATGAATTCTCGTTGCATAAATACATTTCCAATTGTAGTCCTGTGGAAGCTTTTGTTTTATTGTTTTCCAGTTATGTTCTTCAACCCAACTTTCCGTCAAACCTATTACATGATATTGTTTTAAATGATCCCAGATTTCTTTATTTTTTCTTTTAATACCCTTAATATTCCAAAATCCTATTCTTATATTCTGTCTTATACTAGTATTATCTCTTATTAATATTTTATTAAAAAATTACCTTTTGTATTGATCTTAGCCGTTTCTTTTATTTTATTGTCTATTTCGTTCCATGGAAACCATTTTTCGTTTATTCTTATTTTCTTGTAAGCTACTGTTGTCGAGTTTCCTTTTCCTCTCTCTCTCTTTCGTGTAGTGTGAGGTCATGTTCGATGTAAATATTGAGTCCTCTGATTAATGTCTTGTTTTTTATAATTTTTTGTTTTTCCTCCCAATTGGATAGTTTTACTACTAGCGCATCGTTCATTTTTGTTTTTATTTTGTAGGCATCTACTACTTTAGATTCAATTTTCATATTTTCTTGTAGTCAAGTTTCTACCGCATTTTTTATATTTTCATTTTCTAGTTTTATACCTTTTATTATGATATTGTTTTTCTTCTCTCGTTTTTCTCTCATTTCCTCTCTATTTTCTAATTTCTTTATTCTAGTCAGTAGATCTTCTTTTTCTTTTTTTCATTCTTCTTCTTTCATTTTTATGTCATTTTCTAATTTTTTTATAATGGAATTAGTTTCTTTAATTTCATTAATCAATTCTTGTTTGTTTTCGTTCATGATCTTTGTTACATTCTCAATTGCCTTTAGTATTTGTTCTGTGTCCATATTGTTTGCGTTGTCTACGGGTTTTATATTTAAATCTTTGCTAGTTTTAACTGGTGATCGCTCTACTAATTTACTTCTTTTAAAGACGTCCTTTGTTTTTGGGGCGTCGGTGCTCTCTCTTTGATCTCTTTTTTTTTTATTTAATTCCTCTATTTCCTTACTATTTTTATTATTCATTTGCTTTCAGTCTTTCCTGTAGGATATTATTTTATTTTATTATTTAATTGGTTTTTTTTTTTATTATTGTTATTATCATTATTATTTTAAATTTTATTTTATATAATTTTATTTTTATTTATTTAATTTGTTATAGACCGTTGAGCTTTAAGAGCTTTGACCTTAATTTATTTCAGAACGTTATTTTTATTTTATTTTTAGAATTAGAGTTTATTAGAAGTCTGAAATTGTTTCTCTAATTGTCACTAATCTACCTTTAGAACTGTAATTTTAGATCTTAGAAATTGTTTCTGTTAACTTATTAAAACCTCTTATCTGCAGTATTTATTCACAGTTGATATGTGAGAATAGCGCAGTCGGCAGCACGTCGGACAAGCAATCAAGGGGCCGGCGGTTCGATCCCCGACGCAGTTACTTTTTTTTATTAATTTTTATTTTAATATAAATTATATAGAGGCACCACCCTTATTTGCGTAATGCAACTATAAATTGCATCATTCTCTTTCTCATAAATTCAGCACTTTTAATTTGAGATCTCTTAAAAGAAGACGATCCTTGTATATATAAGATGTACTTAGTAAGATAAGACATTCCTTGTTTAGCTACTGTTAATGTAAGATTTCATTGTGTTCATTGGCAAACAAGTATTTGTGAATCGAAAACCAAGTGTTCAATTCGTTCAAATTCACAAATTCGTCGATTTTTATCGTTAAATTCTGCCAATCACGAATCAACGAGTCAATCCTGCAATCATCAGCGATACTCAAGTGAAAAAATACGGAACTCATCCCATCTTACGTGACGAGGAATCCTTCTACGGCAGTTCCTGATCCAACGGACCCGAGAAGTAAACCACACGGACTCGGACTCTACGCATCGAACGAACATCGATCGAGAGCCAACCAGTCACCACCCATTCCCATTCCACATCGAGCGGACATCGATCGACAGCTGACCGTGCCATCATCCACCGTCACCCTCCATCGAGCAGACATCGACCCCCAACCCCCATGTTTAAAGAAATTATAATTTTACTGTAAGTACACTTTATATTCTCATACAAACTGGACGAACTACTAAACACACTAAATAACCTAAGTATCAATATGACTCCCCCTGCACCAACCAATGTACTCGATAACTTAAACAATGAAATTATAAAATTATTAGACCTAATACCATGCTTTGATGGAGATGTAAAAACTCTACCAAATTTCATAAACACCGTAGACGACATAATAAGTTTAGTCAATCAATCAAACCCATCAGAGATTACAAAAAAAAATTGTTCTCCTCACTTTAAAAAACAAAATTAAAGGAAGTGCTGCGCAATGCCTCAGCATCACAACTATAAACTCCTGGAAAGACTTAAAAGAACATTTATTACAAAATTATTCCGATACTAGATCAGAGCACACTTTAATGTACGAAATTACAACTTACAAGCAAACAAAGGATAATTTAATTGAATTCTTCAATAAATTTAATGACATTTATCTAATATATAAGAGTAAAGTAGAATGCAAATACAATAGTGCAATCAACAAAATAATATTAGAATACTCCATAAAATACTTTACACAATGCTTTATAAATAATTGCAGAGATCCATTTAGATCCCAACTCTCTGCCAGAAACCCGCAAAATTTAAGTGAAATATTAAATCTTATCACTAACGACCTCCAATACATACACAACCAACACACACAAACACAAAAAGCACCTTTACCAAAGAATCAATTGCAATTCAACCCACCAAAATACCAATCTCCAATGCATAAATATCCTCAACAACCACAACAACAACCATCTAAATCCTTTGCCCCTAGTGCAAATATTCGTAATGCACAACAAAGAGTTACCACACCCATGAGCATCCAAACCTCTCAATTCTCCAGACGCCCTGTCCAACCACGATCAGAACAATTATTTACTTAAGATATCGAAAGTGCAGATAATACACCAGTAGAATACCCAGAATCTTTGGAAATTGAGCAAGAAAATGAAATTAACGAGGAAAATAATTTTTTAGACATAGACCCATACCAACAAGAATCGAATCCTTAACTAACAATTTCAGTAAACTACCATTCATCAAAGTGTCAAATTTAAAATTTTTATTAGATACTGGCTCTACCCAAAATTATATCAATCCAAATTTAATTAAACCAAATTTCACAAAATTTCCCGAATTATTCACAGTACATACTTGCAACGGCAAATCTTCAGGGAAAGAATTCACATTTTTCAAATTTAAAAATAATAATATAAAAAGTTATATTTTTAATTTTCATAAAGATTTTGACATTTTATTAGGCCTACCAGGAATAAAATTACTTAAAACAAAATTTGATTTTATAAAAGAAGAAATAACATTTTTAAATAAATTTAAATATAAATTACAATATTTTAACTCAAATAAAAACGAAAACATCAACATAGAAATAAAAAATCAAACTATTCGAGACGAACACTTAAATCCCGAAGAAAAAAAGGCTTAAACAAAGTAATAAACAAATACAAATCTTTAATATTACAAGAAAATGAAAAACTCACTTTCACTAACAAAATCAAACATCAAATCAAAACTACTGGCAGTGTTCCTATCCATACCAAACAATACAAATATCCAGAGACGTACAAACAAGAAGTACAAACACAGATTGACAAAATGTCACACGACGACATTATACAACACTCTTACTCCCCTTGGTCCGCCCCTATTTGGGTCGTCCCAAAGAAAATGGACGCTTCCGGTAAACAAAAATTTCGCGTCGTAATTGACTACAGAAAATTAAACGACAAGACAATCACTGACAAATTCCCTATACCAGACATCACTGACATCTTAGACAAATTAGGCAAGTCAAATTATTTCACAACCATCGACTTAACATCGGGCTTTCACCAAATAGAAGTTGACCCACACGACATCCCAAAAACTGCATTTTCAACAAATTTCGGACATTACGAGTTTAAAAGAATGCCTTTCGGCTTAAAAAATGCACCGTCGACATTTCAAAGACTTATGAACTTCGTTCTCATAGATCTGATTAATAAAATATGCTTTGTCTATCTTGACGACATAATTATACTAGGCACATCCCTCGAAGATCATTTAAACAATATCGAAAAAGTATTCCAAAAATTAGAGGAAGCCAACTTAAAAATCCAGCTAGATAAATGCGAATTTCTCCGCAAAGAAGTCGCTTATCTCGGGCACGTTATTACTACGAAAGGAATCAAACCCAACCCGGACAAAATTCTCGCAATAAAAAATTTCCCTATTCCTAAAACAAGTAAAGAAATAAAATCATTTCTCGGACTCCTGGGCTATTATAGAAGATTTATCGACAGCTTTTCAAAAATCACTAAACCCTTAACCAACTGTCTAAAAAAGGGTCAAAAAATTGACATAAAAGATCCGGAATACATCAAATGTTTCGAAAAATGCAAAACACTTCTCTCTAACAGCCCCATTTTACAATATCCAAATTTCTCAAAAACATTTATCCTAACAACTGACGCGAGCAATTACGCGATCGGAGCAGTTTTATCACAAAAGAATGAAAATAATAAAGATCTCCCCATAGCCTACATTTCAAGAACCCTCAATAATCACGAAATAAATTATTCAGTTGTCGAAAAAGAACTCTTGGCTATCATATGGGCAACAAAACAATTTCGGCCATATTTATTAGGACACCAGTTCAAAATTGTTACAGATCATAGACCTTTAGTTTGGCTTAATTCACTTAAAGAACCAAATTCCAAATTAATAAGATGGCGCCTCAAATAAGAAGAATTTGACTACACAGTTGAATACAAGAAAGGATGCCAAAATGTCGTAGCCGATGCCCTGTCCCGAATCAGACCAGACTTTAAAATAGAATACAAAAAATCAAATATTTTCGAATCTGACAAACCACTCGTCCATTGTATTTCTAGCGACACAAAAATGAGTAAAGGTTTTGCATATCAAGTAAAACAAAATTACCCTAGTGAAAATTATTATAACATTGACAACAAAATTCTTATACAAAACGACCCACGATTAATTTAATTTAATTTAATTTACAAAAGATAAATACCACAATAAGCCTTCAATTAGAAATATAAAAATATGCCTAGAAAAATTATTAGATTACTGCATACAGAACGAAATAAACGAAATTGACATGCCAAAAATTTGTTCCGGCCTTGATGGAAAAAATTGGAACGAAATAGAAGACATAATAAAAGTAATATTTCTAAATTCTAATATCAAAATTAATGTTTATGAACAACCTAATGACGTAGAACTAAACTTAAATTCGGACACAGATTCTGTAATCGTAGAAACAGGTAGCGAAAAAGATTCAACTGATACAGCTCACTCTGATAACGAGCACCCAGTAAATGGCTTAACATATTTAGAAACACCTATAAATACATGCAAAAACCAGATAGTTGTGAAAGAAACTAATGGTAAAAACGATATAAAAATAAGCAAGCTTTTTAATAATAATATTCTACGCATTTACCTTTATTTAAACAAAATTGACAGTAATAAAACAATCCTGAAATTCATTAAAGAACTCCTACAACCTGGAAAAACGTACTATTGTTTGATCCCTGAAAAATTCAAAACTAACTTCAACGCCGTACTGCAAACCTAGTTTGACGCGAATAGCTATAAATTAGTAGCATGCAGCTCGATAAGTAATGATATTGAAAATAAAGGAGACCAGCAACTCACTATAAAAAACTATCACGAGGGAAAGACTAACCACAGAGGTATAACGGAAACTTACAACAAGCTAAAACAATCATATTACTGGCCTAATATGCTGAAAGATATTCAAAATTACATTAATAAATGCAATGTTTGCTTAACCACAAAATATGAAAGAAACCCTATTCAAATACCTAACATCAAAACACCCACAGCAGACAAATCTTTCGAAAAAATTCATATTGATCTCTTATCGTTAGAACAAATTAAAATATTAACCATAGTAGACTCTTTTTCAAAATTCGCTGTAGCATATGTAATTAAAGATAAAAATGCCATAACAATTTTAAATAAATTAATTAAATATTTTACACATTTCCCAATACCAAAAGAAATAGTATCTGATAACGGCCTAGAATTTAATAACAAAACAATTCAAAATTATCTGGCTCTGAGACAAATAGATATCCATTATATTTCTATTGATAATCCCAAGAGTAATGGCATAGTAGAAAGATTCCACTCTTCCCTCATAGAACATATGAGAATTATTAACCAAAATCCGATAATAAAAACTTTACAACTCAAAGAAAGATTGAACTATGCACTAATAGCTTACAACAATAGCATTCACTCAATTACAAAAAGAACTCCCTTAGAAATTATTTTCGGACGCATCTCTGAGCCAAATTTGAAACCAGAAGAAGTACAAGTCGACGAATATTTACAAAAACACTCCGAAATTCTCAAACAAGTAAACGAACATCTAACATAGAAAAATATAAAGCAAAATATTCAGGAAAACCCGAAAAACAATACGAAATACCAAACCAAGCTTATGTAAAAATAAATAAGAGAAATTCCGGCAAAATAGAAAAACCAAAATTTAAAATTCTAGGTGTAAAGACAATACGTCCGGCAAGAGCACAAATCGTAGACGAAAACGATAAAAAACATAAAATATCAAATCTTTAAACTCCTCGACTTGTTACAGACTAATTCCTTTCGGAATATTCCAAATCATACAAGATGACACTAATACTGGACTTAACATACTTGACTTAGGGACAGCCTACATACAGGTAAACACCCAAATAATATCATTCCAAGTTCCCATATCTAATATCCTCCAACAATACCATATCTTAGAATCCAACACTAATACCCTATATCAAAAATTACAAAAATATAAATTTCAAGATAGTATCACAAACAACAAAAATATATTAAATAATATCATATTACATTTAAGAGATAAAGTACAACTCTTAAATACTAAAAGAAATAAACGCGGTTTAATTAACGGGCTAGGCTCAATAATCAAAAGTAAAACAGGTAACCTGGATGATACAGATAAAGAACGATACGATCAAATAATAGAAAATATAAAATTCAATGAAAATAAATTAACCGATAAAATCAATACAATGGTAAAAATCAACAACAATATCACCGCCCAATTTAACGATAAAATTGAAATAATTAATGAAAATAACAACATTTTTAATAAAAAACTAGACACTTTAGAAAAAGTATTAGGAAAAATTGTCGACGAAATAGACATTATAAGAACTCAAAACATTCTAAACGAATTAATACAAATAGGACAAGAACTTTATTTCTCTCTAATACTGTTAGAAGAAACTATAACTTTCTGCCAATTAAATACTTTATATTTCGGAATAATAAATTACAACGAACTAATAAACGAAATCAATAAGATTGAAAACAATTTTATAAAAACAATTTTAATTAACAATATTCATAATAACAATCTTTTAAAAACATATTGTTCTATAAAAGACGAGAACCTTATAATCCTTATAGAAATCCCATCAAATGTCCTTAAAGAAGAACTCTTACAAGTCACCTCAATTCCAACATACCAAAACACGAAACGTACAAAACTGTAAATGTACTAAATGGCCTATACACGAAAAAAAATTGTAAAATAAAACCCGTAAATAAATGTATTAGAATAAGTAATAAAGAATACTACTGTCTATCTCAACACAACGAATACGAAAAATGTTTAGAGAACGTAATATACTATAAAGATTTCCAATATTGTAGTTATCATAAAATATCATTAATCAACTCAATCATTGAAATAAAAAATTCTAATTTAAAATATCTATATTTTCCGTATAAAAAACAAGTAAAATTTTATTGTAACAACACGTTGCATATTAAAGATTTAAAAGGCATATATTATACAAATAACTGCAAATTTAACGATCAAATTAAGATAAAAGATAACTTCGGAGAATTAGTAGATATCCAAATAAATTCTACTAATACCCATATCAAAAAATTAAAAGACGAAATAAAAAATATATCACTAATTAAACACGATATAGAAAGTAGTATTCGGCTAGATTATCCATATGATGTAAGCATTAATAATTATCATTATATTTTGATTTATACTTTAATTACGTTAATTATTTTTATAATATTAATTTGTAAGTACAAAGATTGTCTTCGAAACAAATTTAAAAATTCAAACCAATTAGAATTAAAAGAAACTAGTAAAAGTTCCAAAATTGTAACTTCCACTCTTGAGGAGGGAGGAATTATATAGAGACACCACTTTTATTTGCGTAATGCAACTATAAATTGCATCATTCTCTTTCTCATAAATTCAGCACGTTTAACTTGAGATCTCTTAAAAGAAGACGATCCTTGTATATATAAGATGTACTTAGTAAGATAAGACATTCCTTGTTTAGCTACTGTTAATGTAAGATTTCATTGTGTTTTAAAATAAATTTTTTAAAAACTTAAATTTGAGTTCCAAATTTATTATTTATATAATTTTAATTAGTTTATTTTATCTTATTTCTTTATTTTTATCTTACTTCTTTATATAATTTTGCATTTGTATTTATATTTTATTTTATTCTATTATTATTTTTTATATTTAAATGTTTATAACTTTTCTTTTTAAGCGCAGCAACTCGTATTGCCGCGCAAAAGCACATGTGAGTTTTATTTGCTTTAGCACACTTTTTTCAGATTATTTTTACAAATTCACCGATTTCACACTCTATTCATAAATCAAAATAAGCACAAAGTATTATATAATTAGTTAATCACCGTTATTTCACTAGAAATAAACTTTTTCCACAACAATTTTGTAAAAAAACACAGAGCACAAAAAACACAGCTGACTTCGTTCAATAAAATTACTCCACCTTAGAAGGAAGATTACATACAACAAGTCAACAATTTATTAGATACAGGTCCGTACGAAAAACTTAAGAAAAACCCACTTATATATAAATTAAATCAACGAACCGTAGATTTAAGTTTTTTAAAAGATTTATTAAATAAATAAATGTTAAAGTACAGGCTAAGTTATACAGATTATTCTACTGTGTCTCTACACAATCTGATTTGTTTTACAGTTCTACAGCATGGGGTTGACACCCGATTCCATATGCTTACTCAGCAATGGA